>CAUYRH010129953.1:0-25920 GCA_963574655.1 Perodicticus potto | reverse complement strand
AAAATAATACTTCATTTTATGAAATCAGAAAAAAACCTCAAATAGCCAAGACATTACTCAGAAATAAAAACAAAGCAGGAGGTATCAAACTACCAAATCTCAGACTATACTATAAATCAATAGTGATCAAAACAGCATGGTACTGGCACAAAAACAGAGAGGTAGATGTTTGGAACAGAATAGAGAACCAAGAGATTATCCCAGCTACTTACCATTATTTGATCTTTGACAAGCCAATTAAAAACATTCAGTGGGGAAAAGACTCCCTATTTAACAAATGGTGCTGGGTGAACTGGCTGGAGACCTGTAGAAGACTAAAACTGGACCCACACCTCTCACCATTAACTAAGGCAGACTCTCACTGGATTAAAGATTTAAACTTAAGACATGAAACCATAAAAATACTAGGAGAAAGTATAGGGAAAACTCTTGAAGAAATCAGCCTGGGTGAATATTTTATGAGGAGGACCCCTAGGGCAATTGAAACAACCCCAACAATACATTACTGGGACCTGATCAAACTAAAAAGCTTCTGTCCAGCCAAGAACACAATAAGTAAAGCAAGCAGACAACCCTTAGAATGGAAGAAGATATTTGCAGATTATGCCTCTGACAAAGGTTTAATAACCAGAATCCACAGAGAATGCAAACGTATTAGCAAGGAAAGAACAAGTGATCCCATCTCAGGGTGAGCAAAGCACTTGAAGAGAAACTTCTCTGAAGAAGACAGGCACACAGCCTATAGACATATGAAAAAATGCTCATCATCCTTAATCATCAGAGAAATACAAATCAAAACCACTTTGAGATATTATCTAACTCCAGTAAGATTAGCTCACATCACAAAATCCCAAAACCAGAGATGTTGGTGTGGATATGGAGAAAAGGGAACACTTCTATACTGCTGGTGGGAATGCAAACTAATACATTTCTTTTGGAAAGATGTTTGGAGAACACTTAGGGATCTAAAAATAGACCTGCCATTCAATCCTACAATTCCTCTACTAGGTATATATCCAGAAGACCAAAAATCACATTATAAGAAAGATATTTAGGGTGGTGCCTATGGCTCAAAGGAGTAGGGCACTGGCCCCATATGCCGGAAGTGGAGGGTTCAAATCCAGCCCAGGCCAAAAATTGCAAAAAATAAAATAAAATAAAATAAAAATAACAAAGATATTTGTACCAGAATGTTTATGGCAGCCAATTCATAATTGCTAAGTCATGGAAGAAGCCCAGTGCCCATCAACCCATGAATGGATTAATAAATTGTGGTATATGTACTCCATGAAATATTATGCAGCCTTAAAGAAATATGGAGACTTTAACTCTTTCATGTTTACATGGATGGAGCTGGAACATATTCTTCTTAGCAAAGTATCTCGAGAATGGAAGAAAAAGTATACAATGTACTCAGCCATACTATGAAACTATGAAAGTTATATATATACTTTCATATGAAAGCTATAACCCATTATAGTCCAAGAAAGAAGGGGAAAGGTGAGAGGGAGAGGAGGAGAGGGGGGAAGATGGGTGGAGGGAGGGTAATTATTGGGACCACACCTACAGTGCATCTTACAAGAGTACATGTGAAATTTATAAGTGTAGAATATAAATGTCTTAACACAATAACTAAGAAAATGCCATGAAGGCTATGTTAACCAGTTTGATGAAAATATTTCAAATTGTATGTAAAACCAGCACATTGTACCCCATGATTGCATTAATGTGCACAGCTATGATTTAATAAAAAGAAAGAAAGAAAAAATAATTGACTATGACCAAGTAGGCTTTATCCCAGTGATGCAAGAATGGTTCAACATACATAAATCAATAAATGTGATTCACTACACAAAAGTAAAAACAAAGATAATATGACCACCTCAATAGATGCAAGAAAAGCATTTTACAAAATCAGATGCTTTCATAAGAAAAACTCTGAATAAATTAGACATAGAGGGAACATACCCCAAAAAGCCATATATGAAAAACCTATAGCCAACACCATATTGTGTGGGGAAATGTTGAAAGCATTCTACCTAAAACTGGATCAAGACAAGAATGCCTAACATAGTACTGGAAGTCCTAGCCAGACCAATGAAGTAAGAGAAAGAGAAGAGTATTCATATCAGCCAACAACAATATACACTGGGGAAAGCAAGCCCTATTCAATAAATGGTGCTGGGAAAATTTAATAACCACATGCAGAAGAATTAAATTGTCTCTCACAATATATAAAAATTAATTCAAGATGGATAAAAAATTTAAATGTAAGGCATGAAACATAAAATTCTAAAGAAAACGTAGAAAAAATTCTTCTAGACAGCAGGCTAGGCAAGGAATTTATGACTAAGACCCCATAGGCAATTACAGCAACAACAAAAATAAATAAATGAGACTTATAAGCTTCTGAATAGCAAAAGAAACTGTCGACAAAATAAAATAGGCTTCCTACAGAATGAGAGAAAATATTCACAAACTATCCAATAAAGGGTCAATATACAGAATCGACAAGGAACTCAAACAAGTCAGTAAGCACAACCCCATTAAAAAGTGGGCAAAAGACATGAACAGAAGTTTTTCAAAAGAATATAGACAAATGACTAACAAACATGAAAAAACACTCAAAATAACTCATCATTGGAGAAATTCAAATTAAAACCGTGAGATATCCCCTTACACCTATCAGAATAACTATATAATAGATGTTGGCATGGATGCAGAAAGAACAGAACACATACACTGTTAGTGGTACTATAAATTAGTACAATCTTGATGGAAAATACTATGGAGATACTTGAAAAGAAATAAACACGTATAGATTTACCATTCTATCCACCTATCCCATGACTAGGTATCTACCCAGAGGAAAATAAGTAATTTTATCAAAAGGATTCCTGCACCCAAACATTTACTGAAGCACAAGTCACAACTGCAAAGATGTAGAATCAACCTAAGTGTCTATCAGTTTGAATAGATGACAAGGGGCCTCTGAGACTTTACTAGGAATGTAAGTGGGTTCCTCACCTTGGTACTGCTTTAAGTAACTGTCCCACCTGGGAAGAAGGACAAGGATGGCCCATCTTGGTGCTACCTATCTTAGTTCTGCCCCAATCAACTACCACACCTAGGAGAAGGAGGAACACTTGCTCATCTTTGAAACAATGCAGGGAATCTCTCAGTCTACAGGTCAGGCAGCCCAGGCATAATAGGATTTGGAAGGTGACCTAGAGCAACCTAAGACTAATTATCATGTGTTAACTGTCCATCAAAGTGGTTCCACGCAGACATGATGTCTGAACCATAAGGGCCCAGTCCAGACAGTATAAAACAGGCTCCCAGACCATTACCAGAGATTTTCTGTTACAGCAAGGGGCCCATTTGTTGTCTGTGGTAAACATATCTTCCTCTGTAAACCTATCTTTCTCTTCCTCAATAAACCTCATTTCATGCTTGCTTTGCTTTGGGTAGTCTGGTCATTCTTCTGCCAAAAGCACACCAAGAACCAAGACTGAAACAACTGCCAACCCAAAAAATTCATTAGTGTTTTAACAAAATGTGATACATATATACCATGGGGTACTACTTAGCCATAGAAAGAAATGAATTAATGCCTTCTGCCACAATTTGGGTGAAACTGGAGACCATTATCTTAAGTGAAGTACCTCAGAAATGAAAAAACAAACACTACATATACTTTTTAATCATTTGGAACTAATCAATGGGCACACATGGGCACAGAGAGACATCAAAGTTCTTGGATATGAAGAAAGGAGAGGCAGGAGGGGGAGAGTGTTAAAAACCTAATTTAACATAAGGACACTTGCACTAGACTGTTTATCGCAGCTCAATTTACAATTGCCAAAATGTGGAAACAGCCTAAATGCCCACCAACCCAGGAATGGATTAACAAGCTGTGGTATATATATATATACCATGGAATACTATTCAGCCATTAAAAAAAGAAGACTTTACAGCCTTTGTATTAACCTAGATGGAAGTGGAACACATTATTCTTAGTAAAGCATCACAAGAACAGAGAAGCATGAATCCTATGTACTCAATTTTGATATGAGGACAATTAATGACAATTAATGACATGGTGGGGGAAGGGGACAGCAGAGAGATAGAAAAGGAGGGAAGGGGGTGAAGGAAAAGAAGAGCAGAGAGAAGGAAGGAGGGAGGGGGTGGGGTCTCAACATACGACACACCTTTTGGGGGCAAGGCACAATTGTAAGAGGGATTTTACCTAACAAATGCAATCAGTGTAACCTGCTTTCTTGTGCCCTCAATGAATCCCCAACAATAAAAAAAAAAAAAAAAAAGGGGAGAGGAACAAGATGGCCACAGAATAATAGCTTCCCTGCATTTAGGCACAGTGAGACTGGGGAGAGAAGACTCCAGGTATCTCTGGCTGGTGGGATCTGCCCAGAAACATCCCTTTGGGGACACAGGGAGTCAGCAAGAGACTTCTGGACCCCATGAGGAGGACAAAAACAGTGGATAACTGGCAAGTGGTTGTGTGTGTTCCTTCTATCTAATCCCAATGGCATCTGTAAGTACAGCAGCAGTGAGATTGCAAACTGGAAAGGCCTTACCTGTGAGCTGTTTTGTTTTGTTTCTGGACTTGGCACTCGTTTCAACTACCTTGAGTGAACTTGGGCAAGAGTGTGGAGGACTTTAAGTGTTTTCTAGGGCCTCAGACTGAGCTGCTGAGCCACACAGAGCTAATAGTGTTTGGCTCTGGGCCGCACCAAACCATTGTGGGAGAACTGCCCTGGCAAGCTCCGCCCTCATGGTCACAGAGCAAGGATTGGGCGGGAAACCTTGAGCGAGCAATCTAGTGACTGAGCAGCCTAAAGGCAGAGACTGAGACACCTTACAGCCTTGGCCACCAGAGGCATAGAGTGAAATTGGATTTAGCACACTGGGCAAGTGGACAGCCACTTCAGGAGTGATCCCAGTGACAAGTGCTTTCCTAGGAAAGCTTCTGCTTAGCCAAGGTTAGCAGTTTAAAGTGCCTTTTAAGTGGGATGAGGAGTGATTTAGGCTCCCCACCTTGTCTGTCGGGTTTGAGAAATAGGCAGAGGCCTCCAGTCTCCACCTCGTATAGCCATATTGGCATTGTGATTAACATCTCATACCCCAGAAGATCACCTGTTGCCCAGACAATATTCAGCAAGATAAATATACTGCTTTGTTTTTGGTTTTGGGTTTTTTTCCCCAAAATTTTCCCTCTAGATTTTTCTGGGGTTTTTTCTTCCTTTTCCTTCTTCATTTTTCTAGGTTAAATATAATTTTCCTTTGTTGCCTTCTCTAACAATTATAACTTCATTTTTGCTAGTGTTTCTACCCTATTATTTGGTTTTTTCCCCCAATTTTATCTCATAAAGTTTTCTGTTTGCTTGTTTTGGTTTGATTTATAGCATTTTTGTCTTTCTTCTCTACTTGGTGGAGGTGGGGTACTCTCTCAGAACAGGCTAGCAAGGAGCTGCTGACCTCAAGGGAACCACCCAACCCAGCACCCCCAAAGGTTGGGGGTTTTTAAAGTTGGTCAAAGTACCCTACTATGTACACCTATATTGCTCTTGTCTTCCTCTTCTATGCCTCTCTTTTTTTTTTTTTTGTCAATATTCCCTGTCACTCACCCCATCTTCTTTCTCTCTTTTCTTTTCTTTTTTCCCTTCTTGCTCTTCCATCTTCTCATCCTTCTGGTCCTGTACCAAAAGGACTCATCAAAACCCTAGGCCAGAAGCATGGTAACTTAAAGAGCAAGAGGAAGTGAAAGGAAAGGGCAAGGAAACAGATAAAAGAAAAAACTCATGTGGAAGAATCAGCAGAAAAATCCTGGCAACATGAAAAAACAGTCCAGAGCATCCCCTCAAGGGACCATGAGGTAGCTACTGCAGAGGATTCCACCTATAAAGAAATGTTAGAAATGACAGAAGGGGAATTTAGAATACAGATGATGAAAACAATGAAGGAAACAGCTGATAAAGTGGAAAATACCTAAAAGGAGATCAGAAAAAAGAATCAAATAAGAGATGAACGATATGAAGAATATAGAAAGGATATGGCAGAGCTGAAGGAACTGAAGCAGTCAATTAGGGAACTTAAAGATGTAATAGAAATTATCAATAACAGATTAGACCATGCAGACGAAAAAAATCTCAAGAGGTAGAGGGAAAAGCTCTTGAGATTACTCAAATAAACAAAGAGGCAGAAAAGAAGAGTGAGAAAGCAGAACATTCACTGACAGAATTATGGGACCCTTATGAAGCATTCAAATATACGAGTTATAGGTATTCCAGAAGGGGAAGATGAATTCCCCTTCCAGGTGAATGGAAGCCATACTAGAGAATATTATAAATGAAAATTTCCCAAATATCACCAAAGATTCTGACACACTCCTTTCAGAGGGATATCAGACCCAGGTCACCTCAACTCTAACCGAGCTTCTCCAAGATACATTGTGATGAATCTGTACAAAGTCAAGACCAAAAAAAAGATTCTTCAAGTTGCCAGGAGTAACTGCCAGTTGACCTACAGGGGCAAATCCATCAGGGTGACTACAGACTTCTATAATGAAACTTTTCAAATAAGAAGGCAATGGTCATCTACCTTTAATCTACTGAAACAGAACAATTTCCAGACCAGAATTCTATATCCTGCTAAGCTAAGCTTTAAAATTGACAGAGAAATCAAATCATTTACTGATATACAAACATTGAGGAAATTCGCCACAACACTAGCTCTACAGGAAATACTTCAACCTGTTCTACACACTGACCATCACAATGTATCAACAGCAAAGTAAGACCTCAGAAATTAAAGTACAGAACCTAACCTCCACAATGAAGCAAAAGATAAAACTAAGCAATGGACTATCACAAAATAGGATGAATAGAACACTACCACACTTATAAGTTATCTCAATAAATGTTAATGGCTTGAATTCCCCACTGAAAAGACATAGATTGGCTGACTGGATTAAAAAACACAAGCCATCCAGGGCAATGCTTATTGCTCAGTGGGTAGGGCACCGGCCCCAGCCAAACTCCAGCAAAAAAAAAAAAAAATAGCCAGATGTTGTGGCAGGCACCTGTAGTCCCAGCTACTTGGGTGGCTGAGGCAAGAGAATCGCCTAAGCCCAAGAGGATGCTGTGATCTGTAGCACACAGCACTCTACTGAGGGCAGCAGAGTAAGACTCTGCCTCTAAAAAAAAAGAAAGAAAGAAACACACACAAGCCATCCATTTGTTGTCTGTAGGAAACACAACTCACATAAAAAGACAAATTAAAACTCTGAGTTAAGAGTTGGAAGATAATTTTTCAGGCAAACAGAATTCAGAAGAAAAGAGGAGTTGCAATCTTATTTTCAGATACATGTGGATTTAAAGCAACTGAAGTCAAAAAAGACAGAGATGGTCACTTTATATTGGTCAAGGGAAAAATACAACAAGAAGACATTTCTATTCTAAATATTCAGAAAAGTATCATGAATGTTACATTAATCAGGTGGATAAAAATATCTCCGATTGTATGGGAAGCCCGCACACTGTACTCCAAGCTTGAATCATTGTACACAGTTATGACTCAATAAAAAATAATTACAAAAAATAAAATAAAATAAAAAAATAAAAATCACAATTTTATCATGATGTATTGTTACAAAAGTACTTAGTGGAAAAGGGATACTTCATGAATCTGTGGCAAAAGATTCTTTAGTCTACTTGATAAAGCCCCAAATGCTTTTGTTCTTAGTAACACTCCTATGGTTGGTGACATTTGATGTTAGGCAAAGACATCAGTTGGTGGCTCTGTTAGACTGAAATGACATATATTTATTTCTTTGTAAAATATTCTTCAGGAAAACAGTAAGGACATAGAGATGCTTGAAATCTCATAAGCCTAGAATTACTCCAATTGTGAATCAGCCAACATCATTAAAGGGAATGGGCTGGCCTACCATTTCCTGAACTTCACGATTTCAGGAGCAGCCATTTAATAAAAGCTAGCATTTATTTTTAATTCATTTCCATCAACAGTGGTAGAAGTTTAAAAAATAATCAAGGAAACCAATAAGAACACATCTCAATATTGCTACTTGGGAATTTAATTGATTCTATTCTTCTGCAGAGAAGAGAATTATCGTAGGAGACAAATCTCCCATCTCCAGAAACAACTGTTATACTGTGTTCAAATTAAATTGTCCAGAAATTGTATTTGAAGGTAGTAGAGAAAACATCCTGAGATGAGTCATTGTGGGTGACAGCTCTGTGACATAGGGCTGTGCTATTTGGTAGTCTTATAATATTCTTTAGCTTCTCAACTTTAAATTGGATTTTTAAAATAAAGTAAAACAATAAACACTAAAATGGTGGCTCTACTTTTTATGACTATATTTTTCTGAGAAGTTCAGAGAATTTTCGAGCCATGTTGCTATCAGCTCAAAAAAGTCCTAGAGTTGAAAGGCTTCTACGGTCAATAAAACTTTCTTCTTCTTTTTTTTTTAGAGACAGAGTCTCACTTTATCATCTTCGGTAGAGTACCGTGGTGTCACAGCTCACAGCAACCTCTAGCTCTTGGGCTTAAGTGATTCTCTTGCCCCAGCCTCCTGAGTAGCTGGGATTACAGGCACCCGCCACAACGCCTGGCTAAAAACTTCCTTCTTACGTTTAATACTATCACTTACCTTCTGCTTGAAGATGTTCCATAGTTTTATGAAGAGGAGAAATACAAGTGTTTATTACCCAAAAAAGCACTTGTAGTAAATTAAATTCACTCAAACTACATCAAATAAAAGCAAAGAGCACCAAACATTCAGAGAGTAGGGAATTAACATTCAGATGTGACAGATCTAGGACCTCTGCGTGCTGGTCTGGGCTCTCTCTGCCACAGGCTGGCAGCATTCCCATCTGAGGCACCTCCTCTTAGTGCACTGAAGCTGCCACTGAAAGCAAGTCTAAAATTCAAGCAAGTCTCTTAGCTCTTTCGTTGTACTCTGCGGTGAGAGTCTCTGCTTCCAGTCTGAACTAGACTAGATGCTGGGGTATGGGGTGCAAGAAGAGTCTTTAATATGTAAAACACTCCTAGACACAAGATGTGGCTATGCTCTACTCCTATTTCATTCAAGTGGAGAAAGAAAGTGAATTTAGCTGCACAAAGGATGCTCATGTTTGATGAGTTAGTCAGCAAAATCATTCAACGTCTTTCTCAGGAAGGAACTAAAAATAAAGGGTCCTAATTTGTTACGTGCTAGAAAGTTGGCTCTGGTTAAAGGCAGGAAGTTGGCCAAATGAATCCTTAAGATCCACTCC
Organism: Perodicticus potto; assembly: GCA_963574655.1. Lineage (NCBI taxonomy): Eukaryota > Metazoa > Chordata > Mammalia > Primates > Lorisidae > Perodicticus > Perodicticus potto. The sequence goes on along the minus strand of CAUYRH010129953.1, from coordinate 16,600 downwards.
AATTCAGGAATGTGTATTGTGCTAATCTTTGGCCTTAAATTCATCTAATCCAGCACTGGATGGTGTCCAAACCACATTCATTTAATAGTACCCAACATTTATCAAGGGCTTGCTGTGTGCCTGAGCCTGTGTTAGGCTTGGGGACAGAAACAAAGGTGGTCTCTGGGAGTGTTACAAAGGCTTTCATGGAAGGAAGTGTTAAATGGGAATTCAAAGGCAGGCATGACCGACCTATCTGTGTTGAAGATATTTGGAGGCTGGATACTTTGATAAATGGCAAATGGTTTAGATGTAAACTCTATCAATGAGAATTAACATTTCCTGAAAGGTACCTACTGGTAAATGGATTCTTCTTTGTGTCTCAGGAAAAGCAGCTTGTCTTACAAGGTTGAATTATGCAAGGTTCTGTTGCCTATTGTTCTTAAGAAATACTTTATTTGCAGGATACAACCTTTTTCTGAAAGCTCCATTCACATAAGAGCTCACTTATTATTCCTGGCCCCAGTAATTAAAGCATGCTATTATGCCAATTCTATAGTTAGGGAAACTGAGACGTAGAGAGTGTCTCCTTCAGCCAGGTTATTTGTCTTAGGGTAGAACAAGCAAGTAGATATGAAATAGAACAGGAAGACAAGCATCATCTATTTCAAAAGCCCAGAGCTCTCCACAAAGCTGTGCTTGATCAATTCATTAAGTTCAGAATTCTACTGCAGAGGAGTTATGGCTAGGGCATCTGTGAAAAGAAGGAGAGGACCTTATTGCTGTTCAGAGGATGCTTGAAAAGAACTGTCTCTAGGGCTCCTGTAGTGTGCAGGCTCAAAAACAAAACCACAAAAATCCACCAACATTTACAGGACCTTTGGGGTGGGATCTGGGGTGGGTTGCTCCTGCCTAACATATTTTATAAGCAGCAGAGTTCCAAGTTCCAGGCATGTTGTTTATTTCTCTTGTGATGACAATCAGTGCCAAAGCAAAGAACAAGAAAAAAACAAGCAAGAGGTAGTCCGGGTAGGATCAAAAACCAAGCTTGAAACCAACTTGGACCTTGGCAATGCGTGTAATGAGGAATGGGAAAGGAATCCACGGTCAGGCTGAAACAGCAGACCAGGAGGGGGAACTTAGCTGTGAAACCTCTACTCAAGGAAATCTTACTAAGGACACTCACTATTCGAGAACTTCTTTTGGAGCTGTTTAAAAGCCTGGAACTTGCCACACACATTCTCTTGTGCATACTGGCACAGATGGTGTTTCATATCCAATGTATAAAAGAATTCTCTTCTTCCCTTTGCCAGTCTGATAAACTTCTACTGATTCTTCAAGATTCCCACAAAATGTTTTCTAAGAGAATCATCTGAGGCACATATTAAGAATATAAATTTAGGGTGGCGCCTGTGGCTCAGTGGGTAGAGTGCCAGTCCCATAAACTGAGGGTGGTGTGTTCAAACCCGGCCCTGGCCAAACTGCAACAAAAAATAGCCTGGCATGGTGGTGGGCACCAGTGGTCCCAGCTACTCAGGAGGCTGAGGCAAGAGAATCGCCTAAGCCCAGGAGCTGGAGGTTGCTGTGAGCTGTGATGCCATGGCACTCTACCAAGGGCGATAAAGTGAGGCTCTGTCTAAAGTGAGGCTCTGTCTAAAGTGAGGCAAATTCATAGACTTCATCCCAGATGTGGTAAATCTGGATTTTCGTTCTTATTAAGCTTAAGCTTCGGGGGGAATTCAGATGAGCAGTCAGGATTGGGAACACTGCAAATCTTGCTCTGTCCAATGGTGTTAACAAGAGCTGACGTTCAGCTGGCTTAACTCAACTTTGGGAAGGGAGAGGGTAGCAGCGAGATAATCGAGGACTGTACCTTGCCACGATTTGGGAGCTGAGAGAGGCCAAGAGAGAAGGAAAGGAAAGGAGCTGAAATGGCTCCCGGTCCCTTCAGGAATCCTGCCTCCAGGCTGTCCTTGTTAAGATCACAGAAGTGAGACCACAAACACCAGCTGGAGGAACACAGGACATCCCAGGGACCTGTAAGCAAGAAATCTTCCAGTTTCCTCTTGGGTGAGACTAAGGGAAACAACACATCTTCACGAAGGTTGCAGCTGTCCCCCCCAAAAACTCTGCAGTGGAATTTAAACTTTTTTTTCTTTTGGTATTTTCATTTACATAGTTTTTAAAGGATGCCAAAAGGAAAAACAACCCACTGCTTGTTTTGACTAATGGTTCTAATTGCTATTAACATTCTTGGTATTGAGTTCTGTATGTTACATGTGGTTCCATAAAAAAGAAAAAATCCCCTCATGGCCTTCTACTCCCATCTTCATAAAATATCTTCAAACAAAAGCAAAATATTGTCAAGTTGTTATTATACGAGCAGCTGGTGCTAGCATGGTGTGTGTGGATCCCATTTAAAACATCTACGCATTTTAGCTAGTGTCACTTAGCATCTCAAATTATGATAACATGACTTCCCATTTGCTTAAAATCTTTGGGCCCTTCTTCATTTCCCATTGCAAATGAGGTGTAGGCCTGAGCGGGTGTGATTATTTATTACCTTTGTTCTCCCATGCTCGAAGTTCAGGTTCCACTGAATAAGGTAAGGTAATCCACAGAGAGGAAAAACATGCCATTTTTTTCTTCATTAGTTTCTCGGCCTGATGTAAGTTCTCATCAATTTTTGATTTGTTGTACAATTTAACCCCAAGGTTCTGTTTCTGAATTGCATTATCTTTTCATCTAAGTGGCTGGTCGTTCCTGTACCTCTTTCAGTTCTTTACCAAACTGTCATCCCAGTGAGGTCTTTCCCAGCCATCTTGTCTATGGTTTCGCCTCTTCTCTGCCCACCATGTTTCCTGTCCCCCAGTCTGTCCTTCCCCTCCTTACTGGCACTCGTCATGGTCTAATAGAAGGTGTGTTTACTGTCAATCCTGCTTGTTGTCTGTCTTGCGCACCAGCAGCCTCATCAGGGCAGGGATGCTGTCTGCCTTGCTCACTGTTGCATCCCCTGTCTAGCACAGTGCCTGGAACACAGGAAGTGTTCAGTATGTATTGGTTGAATGGATAAGTGAATGACCATGTCTTGCTTTTAATGAGGTAGTTGAACCAACCACCTTAGGGGACAAATATACAGATGCTGAGTGTTTTGGCTTTGATATCTTATGTGGTATACTACGGTGAAGGGATTCCCAAACGTTTGTGATTCAGATGGCTCTTAGGTCCAAGAAACTTAAGAATTTATGTCCTTAAGTACTAAACTTAAGAATTTAGTAGCCATTTGAAAAAAAAAATACACATAAACTGAAAGAAGAGTATTTTCAATTTTTTAATATCTGTAATTATTTCCTAAAGGTCTAAGTACATCTATTGGACACTGTACAACTTCTTGAACCTTGGAACCATGTTGACTACTACTACCCTCATTTCTTGTTCCACAATGATTTTTATTTATTTATTTATTTTTTATTAATCCATAACCGTGTACATGGATGCATTTATGTGGTTCAGTGTACTGATTTGATATACAATGTGAAATGCTTACATCCAACTGACTAACATATCCCACAATGATTTTTCATGTGGTACTTTCTTTAAATCTATGAAAACACATGACATTCAAAAGGCATCGTGTGTGTGTGTGTGTGTGTGCGTGTGTGTATGTATCTGTGAACTGGGAAAAATCAGTTTAGGATGGGAGGTCCAACCTTCCTTGAAGCTACCCTGCATACACATTTGATTGTGAAGGGGGCGTAGCTGCTAATTTATCCAGTTGTTCAGGGATGAGGTACACAAATGACCATGAAGGCAAGCAATAACTGCTATTTTCTATTAAGGATTTCATATAATTTATTCTTTCCTCGGGCTTGATTAAAAGTGTAACTTAAATTGTTCTTATCTTGGGGTCTCTGGTCTTTCATCTTGACCTCAGCCTAAAGAGCCCCACTGAGCAACAGATGACCATGAGAACATTAAGGAATTTTTTTGACTTCTATGCCACAGCAGCAAAATTCCCAATTTAACTTTTCTGAATTTGTTTGTTCTTGAACTAGGTGATTTTCTGTGTTCAACAAAGTTGAGCAAATTATTGTTTATTTTATTTTTATTTTTTATTAAATCATAACACATAGATCATGTACATTAATGCATTTATGGGGTACAATGTGCTGATTCCATATGGAATCAGGAATGCTTACATCACACTGGTTAATATATACCACATCTCATTTACTTAGTTATTGTGTTAAGACATTTATACTCTATACTAATAGATCGGACGTGTACCCTTGCATCATGCGTCATAGGTGTGATCCCACCATTCACCCTCCCTCGATCTGACCTCCTCCCTCCCCTCCGACCCTCCCCTTTTCCCTCCTTCATCTTGGGTCATAGTTGTGATCTATTCTTCATATGAAAGTGTGAGTGATTGTAAATTGATTTCATAATAGTTCTGAGTACGATATTTTTTCTTCCATTCTTGAGATACTTTATTAAGTAGGATATGTATAGTTTGATTTTGAGAGTGTTTGGTTTACTAATCAAATAGAAGCCCTAACTAAAATTCTATGGGTTACCTTTAGCTTAAACTATCTACAGAAAGCATCTATTTATTTTAGATGATAAATATATCTTAGATTTGTAAGTTTTGAAATCTGATCAACATATATCATGAATGCTCTCACAGCATTCATGTTACTATCATATGCCATCAACTTTATATCATAAATTCTATCTAGTGTATCCCAAAGACAACCAGTAATCTTATACAGAGGAACAAAGAAAAACATTTTCTTTGGCAAACAGAATGAACTAGCTAGAAGTAACTGTATTAACCTCTGTGACAACTTAGGGACTCAATAAAATCACATTGTCTGTAGCTTGTTCAGGGAGTAAATATACCTGAGATACTGTGGTACGCAATAGTAGATTTGACTACTCCATGGTATTCTGTTTAAACCCAGTTTTCACTGGGTTAATGGAATCCTTGACTGAGGTCACACATACCAATAGAAATAATCAGGGTTGGGCAGCACCCATAGCTCAGTGGGTAGGGCACCGCCACATACACAGAGGCTGGTGAGTTCAAACCCAGCCTGGCCCAGATAAAACAACAATGACAACTGCAACAAATAAAATAGCCAGGTGTTGTGGTAGGCGCCTGTAGTCCCAGCTACTTGGGAGGCTGAGGCAAGAGAATCATTAAGAATTTGAGGTTGCTGGGAGGCGCCTGTGGCTCAAAGGAATAGGGCACCGGCCCCACATACCGGAGGTGGCAAGTTCAAACCTGGCCCCGGCCAAAAACTGCAAAAAAACTGCAAAAAAAAAAAAAAAGAGTTTGAGGTTGCTGTGAGCTGTGATGCCATAGCCCTCTACTGAGGGCAACATAGTGTGACTCTGTCTCAAAAAAAAAAAAAAAAAGGAAATAATCAGGCTTAATCCATTTTTTAAAAGGTTTTATGAATAAGGTTTTTGGAGATTTTTAATTCATATTCTTTATCAGTGATCTGCTCATTAACTCCTGAACCTTACTACATAAAACTATCTGGAGCAGGTAAATTACTAACAATACCAAGAACCTTCTTGCCAGCTACACTCTCAATTTTAGTAGCAGCAAGGCAGTCTTTGAGGGTCCTGAGTCTCTTTCTTGTCCAACTTCTCTGCCTGTTTTTAAAAGCAAAGGGAAGGGTGGCACCTGTGGCTCAAAGGAGTAGGGCACGGGCCCCATATACTAGAGGTGGTGGGTTCAAACCCGGCCTTGGCCAAAAAAAAAAAAAAAGCAAAGGGGAACACAAGGTTTAACTGTTGGAAATGGAAACGTAAAGAATGTGGGTATTAACTAGATGCAAATCTACGGAAAACTGAGGATGAGAGAAGCAGAAAGAGACCACATAAAGATAAGCAACCCAATACAACTCATATTTGGTTTGATTCCTGCTTTCCTAATAAGAAAAGCTTTTTTAGTTATTAAGGCAGTGAGGACCTAGTGACAAGATCTACCTGAATGTTCACTGGACCTCACATATATGCATGCTCAGGGCCTTTAAATGGCCAATGTTCATAGATTTCACCACTGTTTTGTTTCCTTTGCTGCTAACCTATTGTAGCCCAAATACGATATAGACGGCAACACGTGGGTCACAGTTGGGAGCCCCTTTCAGGATTGTTAAAAAGATGGTTGTGGTAAATTAGAGATGATTTTTGCTATTCTTCCCATTGAGTGGTGGAGATTAATTCCCCTTCCTCTTAAATCCGGGTTGGCCTTAGTGACTTGCTGGACCAAGAGACAACAGTTTAAGTGACATCTGAGGCTAGGTCCTAAGAAGCTTTGCAACTTTTGCCTGGCTGTTTTGGGACAGTTCTTCTGCAGGGCTCAGGGCTGCCATGTATGAAAACCCACTACCCTGAGACCACTATGCAGGAGAGGCTGCATGTAGGAGCCTGGCTGACAGTCCCGGCTGAGCTCAGCCATCCCACCTCCTTGCTAAGACACCAGGTATGTGAGTGAAGTCATCTGAGAATCTCCAGGCCAACCCGTCTGCCAGCTGAATATCACCAAGTGCTCTCAGCCAATGATACCTGCAGCAGGAGACTCACTAAGCGGAGCCCTATTCCACTTCCTGTCCCATTAAACCAGGAGATATAAAATAATTGTTGTTTTAATCTGCCAAATTTTAGAGTGGTTGTTACACAGCAGTAAACAACTGGAACACCAGGTACGCTGTTTTGCAGCGCCAAGGAATAACTGCCTAGCATTGGAGACATAATAACTTCTAGTATTAGAGACGACTGGTCTTAGGAAAGAACGACTAGTATGCTGATAAATGACTAACGAACTAGTCAGTCAAAGGCTCTCAGGGTCATGGTTAGTGTGTAGGAGACCAGTGAGAGTGAGGATGGTTTTGTTGAAGGGAGACATAACCTATGAGAGATGTTAGGGCGGGTGTTCAGGAGGAATCCAAGTGTGCGAGGTTTTGCTGGAGGGTCATATTAATTACTTTAGTGACATCTGGGGAGGAGAAGGAGACAGAAAAATGATCTCTTAGCTCCTGTTTTTAGACACCAAATTTTTCTAAAGTTGACTCTCTTTTTGGAAAGAGGGAAGGGTACAGTCAGATATCTCTAGAGAAAAAGAGTATAAAGTCACTGCTGTGGTTGGTTACCCATGTGGAATAACAACAGAGAAATCAGCAAAAAAAGGAAGATAGTTAGCCCACGTGGGAACCTTGTGAAACTAAACACCAAGATGGACAGTCACAGGAGAAATGGTCATTTATTCTGGTTCGTTTGGGACAGTCCCAAGTTAAGTCTGTGGTTCCTGGGATAACTAAGAATATTTAGTTTTGGATAATAAATTATGTGCTTGGCCTATTTCTAGGGGTCTGTACGATTCAGTAGAAGAGAGTCTTTATCACCTTATATCATCCCATTAAGGTAGAAGGGGTTTATTGAAAATGTGTAGGGTTGAGGCTCAGTGCCTGTAGCACAGTGGTTACAGTGCATACACTGAAGTTGGCGAGATGGAACCCGGCCTGGGCCAGCTAACCGATAATGATGACTGCAACAAAAAATAGCTCGGTGTTGTGGTGGGCGCCTATAGTCCCAGCTACTTGGGAGGCTGAGGCAGAAGAATCACTTGAGTCCAAGAATTTGAGGTTGCTGTGAGCTGTGATGCCATAGCACCCTACTGTGGGTGACATAGTGAGACTCTGTCTAAAAAAAAAAAAAAAAAAAAAAAAGAAAAAGAAAACAGAAAATGTGTAGGGTTGAAACATACAAGGGGTTTATTGAAAACATGTAGGGCTCCATTTTGGAGGTAAAGTTTGTCCGGTTTGACATTTCTTTTTTTTTTTTTTAGAGACAAAGTCTCACTTTATCACCCTTGGTAGAGTGCCATTGAGTCACAGCTCACAGCAACCTCCAATTCATAGGCTTAGGGGATTCTCCTGCCTCAGCCTCCCGAGTAACTGGGACTACAGGCACTCGCCACAACGCCCAGCTATTTTTTGATGCAGTTCCGCCAGGGCCGGGTTTGAACCCGCCACCCTCCATATATGGGGTCAGCGCCCTACTCACTGAGCCACAGGCGCCGCCGGTTTGACATTTCATTTACTTATTCAGCAAATATTTAGTGGGAGCCAACTGTGGTCTTTCCCACAAGTGACAGATTGATAATGCATTGCGAAAGTCTCTGCTTGTGTTCTATGATTGGAAATGTCACTGGAGAGCCCACGCCACTGGTCAAGATAGCCATGAAAGCTTAGGCCTTGACGTCCCCTCACCAAAGGCACAGCAATGCCAGTCATGATACAAACCCAGAAAACTAAGACGACAAAATGAGACTCAAAAACAAGATAGACGTGTCCGTGGACTAGAATGGAACAGAAAGGTAAGCAGCCAGACAGGCTACAGCTAGCTGAGGGCCCAGCCTGGAGGCGGGCAGGCAGCAACAGTAGTCTAGCTCAGTAGGGAAAGGGAGTATATAAGCAGAGAGAAAAACAATGTGCCACTACTAGCTATTGCTTGGTGCTATAGCTTTTTGCAAGTGGAAAGTCTTCAGAAGAAGAACAACAAAGATGGTCTGATTTAGGAAGTGGACCAGGCCACCTGTGTGTCCTTCAATATTCACAATGTCCCTCTGGGCAGGAGCTTCAACATGTCCTTTAAAGATCTAGCTCTAGACTGAAGTCCTAATGGAGAACACTGAAAACCACTAAGTAGGGAGGAGACCATGCCGTGCGCATGTGTACACACACACACACACACACAGAACAAGTAAACCATTTTCCACTTAAAATGAGCCTGTGAAGCAAAATTCTAAAACAAATAAGAAAAACTTATATCAACAAAATCAGATATCTGTTTCAAAATTCTTGATCTGTGTTATCCTACATGGTAGCCACCAGCCACATTTTCATATGTACCTAAAAATTAATTAAAATCAAATGAAAATCAAGCATGCAACAGCTTCATGTGACTGGTGGCCACTAAGCTGGACTGTGTAGATATAATTTCTTTAGACAGCATTGCTCTGGAATGATGAAATGTATTTTGTGGAATAGTCCAACAAGGATTTTAAAATAATTGTTTATGATGCTCAAAACATAAATGAATCAATATCCTCCACTTGAAAGGATAGACATAAAAAGAAAGACATAAAACAAGAAATGCAAAATTGAGGCAAGAACAAATAAAGTTTACCAATTAGGATTTTTGGTACACATTTACTTATTGAAGTAAAAAACTCTGCATATGGAACAAACACTAGGTAGTAATTCAGGAATTAATGAATTAAAAGACAAAACTGAGGAATTAACTCCAGATGTCACACAAAAAGGAAAAGTGAAAAGTTGACTTGGTGCCCATGCTCAGTGGTTAGGGATCTGGCCACATGCACTGGGACTGGCTTGCTAACCACATGCTAACCACATGCACTGGTTTGAACCTGGCCCTGGCTTGCTAAGCAACGACAACAAAAAATAGCCAGGCATTGTGGTGGGCGCTTGTAGTCCCAGCTACTTGGGAGGCTGAGGCAAGAGAATCGCTTAAGTCCAAGAATTTGAGGTTGCCATGAGCTGTGATGTCACAGTGCTCTACCAAGAGCAACATAGTAAGACTCTATCTCAAAATATAAATAAATAAATAAATAAATAAATAAATAAATAAATAAATAGATAGATAGATAGATAAATGTGAAAAGTTATTGTAAAAACTAGTGGAAAAGGAGGGTTGTAGACTATTCTGGGCTTGAATAAGTTGGGTTTTATCATTAATCTGAAATGGTCTGAACAACAGGGACAGCAATTCAGAAAAACACAGAAAAAAGATATGAATGCCATTTCTCAAACGAGGTTAACTCGAAACATCTGGCTGGTCACTAGGCAGCCACTGGAGCTGGGATTCAGCATCTCTAGGTATGTGCTGGCTGTGATGTGCCAGGCTGCGGGAGCTGAAGAAAGCAATCCCTGCCCCATACGAAGAGGACATTGTGTAGAGAAGGCAGCCATTTGGGGATAGACGGAAAGAATAAGGAGATTCTGTTGCTGGTGCTTAGAAGCCAGTTTGCCTGAGAGAGGTAGGACAATGACACTGAGGCAGGAGGCCTAAGCCACACTGGTCCCTTGGAAAAATGGTCTTTCCTATGTTTATACTCTGGGAAGTGTGGATTCCGAGCAGAGGGTGGAAGGGTAGAGGAAAGAGCTAATGCTGCGGAGTCGAGCATCATTTTAACTTGCTGATAGGGACTTAGGGTACCACCAGGAGGGTGGGCAATAGAAATGGGTGGGACATAGTGTGCTCTGTAGGAGGTTATATGCTGCTTCCTACAATGGTATGGGAGCTGATGACTTAACAGAGGGACCAAATAGGAGGATGAGAAAGACATGGCTGGCGACAGAACAAGCTAGCCCCTCCTGTAATCCTTACAAACAATTCAATCCCTAATAGCCCACTGGTCAGGAAGACTCCCTTCCAGAATGCTTTAGAATTGTGCTGTCCAGTACGGTAGCCGGTAAGCACATGTGGCTACTGAGCTTGAAATGTGGCTGGTCCACATTTGCTACCTGGAAACACTGCATAGGCTTTTCCTCCCACATGTCTTGATTCAGAGATGCTAGTGCTGAGTTTTCTGGGTATCTGACAGGCACCAAATACATGGCATAATGAATTGTAATTTGCAAAAACACAGAAAGCAACATCAGACACTACCCACAATTTTATCTTTCTTTGAAATTTGCAGAGTCACATTAGGAACCTACATCTCTCTGTCATTGTTATAAACCTCAATTATCAACAGATGTTATTGTAATTGCTGAAGGTGTAATAAATTAAGCTTCATCTGGACTGACCCTATGACAGAGCTTGAGAGGTGTTTTTGGAAGAGTTCCCTGACTCAGTCTCTCACTTATCTCATTTTCAAATAGCAGACTACAGAGGTAAGCTCTGGTTATGTGAACTTTCTGGTTGCACATATTCTGCAAAAAAGAAAAAAAAAAAGCACTTTTCTGTAATTAAATTGTAAGGAGTTAATTATAATTAAATTGCATGGTATGCGAGAAAATCTGTTACTTCTTGTAATTAGCTCTGAGAATGAAACTGAAATGACAGAGTAATCAAGACCTGAAATGCAGAAGTTTGCAGATGGTTCTTGTCCAGGATGGAAGGCATGGGCTTTTTATTCCTAAAATCTTTGTTGTATTATTTATACTGACAATGGTGGTCAGAAAGATGACCACATCTCCACAAATGGGAGGCTGGGTTATTAATCTGATAAAGAAAGAATTCTTTTCTCTATCTTTTGTTTATTTGCTTAAGTCCAAAGGTGAACAGAAGCCACTCTACCAAAAACCTATTTAAAATATATTTTAAAAATTGCATAAATGAGCGTTTATGCTTAAAATCTAATTAATGCAGATAAAGCAAAACAATTCTCATTTCTCTCCTTACTCCCCACCTCTCTGATGCGCAGAGAAAACTGTTGTTACCTTTCGTGCGTCCTGAAAGTTGTCATCTGGTTCACACACATCTATGCCTACACTGAAAAATGTAGTTCAGGTTAAACCTTCTTGTGAATAAAACAAAATTCTACATATTGGGTTATTTCTTGTGGCCAAGAAAATTTAGCTAGAGGCTAAGATTAAAATCGTCTAAAAATGCTCTTTAGTAAGCCTCACTATCACCACCCAGTGTGCCAGCTGCTCTTATGCTTCTGCCAAAGGTGCCACTTCTCATCAATTTCTCAGCCACACAACATAATTTTTTTGTTTAAACTGCTTTGGGTTACTGTGTATGGAAAAAGATGCTCAATCGGTCACAGTTGTAGCCAGCTGCCTGTGGTGTCCACTGCAAGGTTAAATTTTATTTGATGCCATGCATCTGCGCGCTCTGGAAGCACAGTTGTCTGGCAAAACCACACACAAATATGTACATGCATGCTCACAACCCTGCCTATCTTTCCTAAAGAGCTTATTCATTTCCCCATCATAATGTCTTAACAGAATAACTAAGAAATTGCGGCGAAGGCTATGGTAACCAGTTTGATGTATTTCAAATTGTATATAAAACAAGCACAATGTACCCCATAAATGCATTAATGTACACAGCTATGATTTAATAAAAAAAAAACCAGCTCTGCAAATGTCAGCAGAATGACCAGGTCCTGGTGCTCTCTTTTCTAGTCGTCTCTCCAATCACTTGGCAGCTAAGTACAGAGGCATGAGGGAGCCCAGTCAAAACTTGCTGAGTCCAACCCAGATTTCTAACTCGTAGAATTATAAGCCAAACAAATGATGGCTGCTTTAAACCACCAAATTTTCAGAGGTTTGCTTTGTGCAAAAGCTGACTGAGAAGATCCTTTTATTTCTGTCTGAAGAAATGTTTATTAAATTTGGCCTCCCAGAGAAAAAGAACTATGTTGCCTACTTGGTTCTATATCTTTTCTAGGTAACTTAATGGAAACTTAGAGCAAAAATTTTCTTAAAGGGAATGGGGAAATGGGAAAGACTGATGAACATTTGATTGCTATGTTTTCCCTACACTCGTTCCATCCCAACTTCTACAGCCTGTGATTAAGGAAATAAATAGAAATACATGGGATGCAGAGCATGCCACCAATCAATGCAAGACAAGAAGCAGAAGTCTTACACAGGACTGTACAAAATATATACTAGAAAAAGCATCTAGAGACAGGGTGAAAATGCTATAATTTTTCCAACATCTTGGCTTCCCTTTTTGCTGCACTCTGCCACTGCCTTCGGGTCTTACCTTTGAGCCTACTGGTTCCTTTAGACAGGCAGCTTCTTGCCCTCCCCTGCTCTAGACCCTTTAGCAGGGGAGGGGAAGAGGGAATACACCACCTAACTCCTAAGGCTCTTTGAAGTCCTTATTCTTAGGCTCTAGACCAACGTTTCTCAGCCATTTTATCTCACAGCACAACTTGAATGCAGTTAAACTTCCATGACAAGCTTAAATTATGTTGACCCCCAAAATAGAAAGAGTAAAGAAAAGAATATACTTATTGTGCTTTGAACTTCTTTCAAAAATAATTTAATTAATGATCTTTAAAAATTTTTGTGCCACACTGGTTGAAAATCACTGCTCTAGAAACTAGTTTTTGGGGGCTTCCTTCATGCCACATCTGTCACATTAAAATGTACCCACATACCACAATTTAATATAATCTATACAGAACTCTACGGTGCAAGCTGCACTCGACTAGCTGACACACTATTATATTTTATAGCCAACTATTCATACATTTCAGTATCTACTCTGCAGTTTCCTCTGTATTTTGGAACATTTGCTGTTAATGACCACGCCTGAAACATCTGCATAGGCTTTGAAGAGCTCACAGATTCTATGCTCTGTGCTTGTTAAAGTGCCTAATAGGAAAGTCACCCTGCTCTAGTTAATCAACCAACAGCCATTTACTGAGCATCTACTATCTATAAAGCATTGTATTACATACCCTTCATCAAATTCATTCATTAGGCCTCTAGTTACCATGCCCAGGCACTGAGCTAAGTGCTTGGAATGCAGACAAAGGATCTTCAGTTCCAGCCCTTGAGGGCTCTGCCTTAGCCAACCAAGCCTTGGTCCAAAGTGTCGCAGATATAAGGGATTGTGAATTTGGAGATTCCCCGGGGTCTTTTCCTTTAATCTATCCAATGGTGAGCAGGGTCACTTGGGGTCATTACCACCTTCCACTTCTGGTGGCAAAGGAAGACTGAACAGACTGTCCTAATTTTTATTTGCAGTGACCTTGGATTAAGACCTTACAATCCTTTCCTATTAAAACTAAGATGGTCTCACGATGGACATGATAGTCTCTGGACCAAAAGCAGGACTTGGGAGTAACAGATGTGCCCAAACCCACAGCAGACTCGAGTCCACCCACAGTGATGGTGGTGGGGGTGGCTTCTTCCGTGTGCTCAGAAGTGTGCTGAGGCGGAGGCTGTGTCAGAGTGCCTAGTGTGCTCTAATGTCCACGAGACTGGTTTGCCAGACCTTTTAACATCATACTTTATAGCCAAAATAGGTACAAACACTGAGCAACTGAGTAGCCCCTGTGGCTACAGCAACCTCCAGGCCATCCTGAAGGCTTCGTCTTAAGCAAGGCCCTTTTTTATCAACTCAGGAGTGGTGTTTTTTCTCAGAGTGTCTCAAACTTTCATGTACACACGAATGCCCTGGAAAATTTACATGTCGTTAAAATGTAAATTCTGATTCAGTCGATCTGAGCTGGGGTCTGAGAGTCTGCCTTCCTCATTATGTCCAGGGACATCAATACTAGGTAACTAGGATATATGCACGTACTCCTTGCAGTTCCCCAAGGCGCCTCCACATAGGGTCATGTACCCCATAACAACATTTGCATCAGTGATGAACTGCATATGTGACAGTGGTATCATAAGATTCTAATACTATAATTTTACCATACTTTTCCTATGTTTAGATACACAAATACTTACCTTTTTATCAGTTTCCTACAACATTCAGGACAGTTAGACATTTGCAGCCTAGGTGTGCAGTAGGCCACACCATCTAGGTTTGTAAGTGCATTCTATGATGTCTATGCAATGAAATTGCCTAAAGATGCATCTTCGAGAATGTGTCCCTGTCATTAAGTGATGCATTTCTGTACTTTACCTCATTCAATTAAGTCACTAACTATATGAAGCATTAGTGTTCCTATGCCACAAAGCAACAGGCTAGGAGTGGCTTGCTTTAAAACCACCAGCTATTCAGTGGCAAAGCCAGCATTCTAATCCAAGTCCTTTGACTCCTAGTTCAGCATCATTACCATTCGCTCTAGCCCCGGACATTTTTTCTTTTCACTGTTACCTCCTATGTCTTATGAGGTCATCTGTCTGTCTCAAGGTTAAAGTCCAGAGTTAATTTCATGCTTTCAAACCTCTGCGCCAATAATCTGACCTTGCTTTTCATGCTGTGTGGCAGATGTGGAAGAAAAGATTTTCAAAAGCATTCTAGAAAAGGCTTGTCATGGTTTTGTTCAAAGTGATTATGCCTGCTAAGAAACCAATCATCCTTGGAAACAGTGTTCAGAGCTGCTAAATGAATGCACTTTCCATTCAGGTTTGCAATTAGAGGGTCTCAAATGGGTCAAGAGCCTGAGTCTTAGGTCCACAGATTTGGTGACAGATTGCTGCTTCCTGTGCCTGATGAAAATAAAAGACTCTGGACCCATTAAGTCATGCTCTTTCAATGGAAACAAAGATTTATATATTTAATTTGGGGGGAATACCTAGTACATGTCAGCCGGGCACTTTACAAACGTCACCGGGCACTTTACAAACGTCACCTCCAATCCTAACAGTAAAGCTGTGAGGTTTACCGGTCCTCATTTTACAGATTAGGAAACCGAGGCTCAGCCAGGTTAAATAGCTCGGTCGCTGCAATGCCCAGAGGACCACTAGGGCTGATTGAGTCTGACGTGTGGGCTCCGACACTGCACCAGACCCTGAAACTGAAAGTCATTGACGTGAAAGGGCAGAGGGAGACCTAAAGCTACTCTAATCTGGGCAGCTCTTGATTCAGGGAGGCAGGGGTCCTCTCCCTCCTAAGGACATCCCTTTGGAGCGTCTGTTTCTGGACGATGCTACGCTGCCATATGTCCTTTTCATATAAAGAAAACAAAACCCTTACAGAAGAGTTACAAGCAGAGTGCTGTGCATGTCTGCATCCTGGACACAGAGTTACCACTGGTTACGCTTTTGCCACATTTGTGTGTACGCATGTGAATGCTATTTTGGGGGAACCATTTGGAACTACAAAGGCATTTTCTCATGTAACCACAGAACATGTATGACCAGGAATTTTAACAATGACAAAACTGTTATCTAATAAATGACCTATATTCAAATTTCATTAGTTGTCTCAATAATGTCCTTTACAGCAGCTTTTCTCTGCGTCAGGGTTCAACCCAAGCCCACAGTGCGTTTGCTTGGTGTGTCCTATTGGTCTCCTCGGTGAGCTGCCACTCTCTGTCTGGCTCCTCACACGTCACTGGAAAGGACGTCTACGTCTCTGAAGTTTGAGGGGTCCTAAGCGCACCCTGCTGGATGAATAGACACCACGCCATCCTCTCCTGAGTCTGTCAAATTTGCCACCTGCTTCTGCTGCCTCTGAGAGATCCATCCCACATCTTTGCAGGGAGTGCTGGGGTAACACTATTCAGAAAAGCCTAAGCTCACTTTTGATGCGGGCTCAGAGGGTCCCCATCCCTGAACCTGGCTGAGCCAGATCGTTCCCAGCGCGGCACTTCCTCCTGGCACCTCTTCATTTCTGAGGCATGTAGAGAGGGAGTTATGCTCTCAACAAACACCCACCATTTCCCACCCCTTACTTAAAAAACCAGAGACAGCTCCTAGTTCACCCTCCTTGGTTTTCTTTCTGGAATCCTTAATGGAGATTAAAAGAAGTCCTCAAATCAGGGGCTGCCTGGTTGGTTTGTGGCTTATGACCTGACAAAATTCTTTTTTTTTTTTTTTGAGACAGAGCTTCAAGCTGTCACCCTGGATAGAGTGCCGTGGCATCACAGCTCACAGCAACCTCCAATTCCTGGGCTCAAGCGAGTCTCTTGCCTCCACCTCCCAAGTAGCTG
>CAUYRH010129949.1:0-11317 GCA_963574655.1 Perodicticus potto | reverse complement strand
GGCCAAGGAACCCATACACCTATGTATACCCTGAGGCTAGAGGCCTAGAGGAGGAGACGGGGAAAGACCGGGAGAGGAACGGAGAGAGCTTCTCTCTCCTCACTTGAAATCTCTCCCTCTACCAGGAGCTTTGGTGTTTTCTGTATTCTTTTCTGTATATCAATTCTGTCTTACCACGGAGGGGTGGAGGGGGGGAAATAATGTAATGAAGAATAATAAAATACATATATTAAAAAAAAAAAAAGAAAGATTCTCGTGACAGTATTGGATTCACATGTATACAGCTGTTACAATAGATTTAATTTTAACTTTGTTTTCAATTTTGTTGGAATCATCAACTCTACAGTTATACTAGAATAATATGAGTATATAGATGCAAGTAATTATTAGAAAAAAAATTAATTAAAAGGTCAATGTTGTGCCAAGACATCAGTAACAGTGACCAATACTTCTGATCTTTCTCCATTAAATGCCATTTGTCCAGTTTCAAGGAGTACATTGGGGTCCCTTCTTTAATAGGCTCTTCCTGTGTCTTCTCTGTTTAGTATTTTCATCTGTTCTCCCCTGGCTGAGTGTCCTAACTGCTATACGCTGAGTTCTTTGAGCTCTCGGTCATCCTTTGGCTTCAACTTGGAAGACTGAGAGCGGTAATTATTCTGCCTCGTTTTGAAGGATTTCATCATTTTGGTTTCACGTCGAAGGACTGGCAGCACGTTCTTCCTATGTTTTACCATGTGCTATTCCAGCTTTCAAGTTTTTTAAGGTTGAGCTATTAAAAGAAAAATAAATGTCTGTAATGTATATAACACATGATTTGACACACTTTTTATATTTATAATTATACATAAAACTATTACACATTCAAAGTGTGGAGCACACTGACAGCAAAACTTGAAGAATCATGCTCAAGGGATCTGTTTCTTTATTCTTTTTTCAAATCAAACAGAAGCAGAAAAAGAGACATTGAGACAGAATGGAAATCTTGCTTTACCACATGTGGTTTAGAATTTTTAACTTAGTCTTAAATTTATCTCTATCACAAATGGCTGTAAAAGTTAGAAATAGAATCTTCAATGTCAGCATAAATTAAACATGTCTACAATATATTTAAATTTCTAATTTTTTCTGAGTAAGTGAACATATGTTATAAATACATAACATACATAAATACAGCAGACTGTGGAAAAACATGGGTATAAACTACATAGGTTCACTGGTACATAGATTAATTTTCAATAAATGTATTGGAAAATCTTTCAGAGATTTGCAACAATTTGAAAAATCTTTCAAATGAACCACATATCCTAGAAATATAAACAATATATAGTTAATGTCATCAATGCATAAAATACATGTATACACTGATCTATTTTACCATTTACCATAAAATATACAGAGATCTAGTGTAAAAAGATAAAGTTTATCAAAACTTGTGCACACAAATGCTTGCAGACCACACCTGGTTCTATTTATAAAGAATGTTCTGTAAATGTTTGTTATGTTTATTTATTCTAGGGTTCCTTTTAAGTCCAGGGTTTCTTTGTTGGTCTTCTGCCTCAATTATCTGTTTAGTATTATATTTTGCCAAGAAGGGACTGCCCTGTAATTTCTTTTGATATTTGACAATGCCCCTGTCCATCCATAACCCCATGAGTTCAGTACAGACGTCGCTGAAGTGGGACTCTCTGCTCAAGTCTACATGCAACAGCTCTGCCAGCCTCTAGATCAGTGGGTTGTAAGGACCTTCATGGCTCACTACACCTACTACTTTATGGAAAGGATTGTCAGTGGTAGGGAAGAGCACTCCAAGAAAGAGAGAGCATCAAGAGATTTTTAAAGTATTATGCACTGAAGATGCCGTCACTGTTAACAGAAAAAAAATATATATATGTGAAAGTCATTAGCCTGAAACAACAAATTTGTGCTGGACAAAACAAGATCCAGATACTGTGCATAATTTCACAGGATTTAGGGTGCAGCCGAATCAAGGAAATTATGACTGGGATTGTGGATATGACCAAACAGGTGGGGGTGGAAGAAGAAGTGTTTCAAGGTATGAATTTTGAAGAAATTCAGGAATTTATAGATATCACACAAGAGCGGTAACAAAGGACAACACTAGGAAACCAAGAGTTTTTGAACCAGTGCAAATGATGACGAAAAAGACATGGAAAACGCAATGCCAGGAAATAAACTTACCTTAGTCTGTCTGGCAGAAGGGCTCTGACTATTTGAGACAGCTTGGTACTGCTTTTGCTCCCCCGGGCCCCTCTATTACATGGGCACTAATGCTAAAGCAAATAGTGAGAGAAAGAGTGACACCAAATAGAAACATTTTAAGAGCAATTAAAAAGCAAAAGAGCACACGGAAATAATGATGTATTTCCTGAAGTTACGCTGAGTATCTGGGATCTCCTACACTTCCTTCCACCTCCTCCACCTTTTACTCTTCTGCCACCAATGAGATGAGTCAAACTCCGCCAATTCCTCTTCCTCCTCAGTGTACTGAACACGAAGCCAGTAAGAATAAGGACCTTTAAGATGATCCATTTCCATTAATAAAAATGAAATATCTTTTTCTTATGATTTTAATACAGTGTGTTCACTCTAATTTACATTATTCTAGGAATACAGAGCACGCAATATACAAAGCAATAACATATAAAATGTGTGTTATTAGACCATTTATTTTATTAAGGCTGTCAGTCAATAATAGGCTATCAGTAATTAAGCTTTTAGATTCAAAAGTTATGCACCAATTTTTTACGTTTCTTTAGGCATCAGAGCCCTTAACTCTCATGTTGCTTAAGGGTCACTGTAACATATACCGTATACAAATATTTATTTTTAATATATAACAATTCAATACTCAGAACTGAAAATCAAGGAAGTTTATTTCTGAGAAATTAATGTTTTGGTTAAATAGACAATTTATTTTGTTTTCATCAACTCCTTTTTTTGAGGTGTTGCTAAAGTGCATACTAAAGTCTATTTGGAAGTGAAAGAAACAATAAGAAATGTTTGAGTAGCTATACTGAGATGAAAATAGAACATGCAGAAAATATGTTAACCATCTATATGAGATGTTGCTCTAAAAATTAGACAAAGAGGTAACAGAGGTAGTAGAATTTGGGTGGACAGGGTTACTTGAGGAATGCAGAAGGAAAATATGGGAATTTAAGTAGACTGATGGGATAGGTAAATTGGAACTACAGGTGACATTCCCACTTTTACCACTTTTGAATTCTAGTCGTGGTGATGAATACGGCAACATCCATGTCGGAATCACCTGGGTAACCATTTCAAACATACTCCTAAACAGAAACAGATGGGGAGGAGGTGACGGACAACGCACCCCCAGAGATGTTAAATAATATGCCTGTGGAAAGGATAGATAATTATTCTGTTCAAGTGTGAATTATCCCTTAATAGTCTCACTTTTCTGTACAAATGGAACAATTTAACCACTACATATAACGTAATCCTTTCTTTGATTTCTTTGTCTTAAAAAAACGCTCAGCACAGTATGATTTAGTAATTTTAATTCGGTATTTCAAACATTATTAGTATTAACATCACAGTTGCAATTGTTCATTCCACTTCATTTTTTAATCTTTATGCCTACATTCTGAACTTAAGTACTAATCGTTTTAAAAATGAATTTCTTCTTTACTTTGGTTCTTTACATTCTTATTTGAATAATATGTTCTTTCCACCTTTTCACCCTTTAGCTAGGACCTTAGCTGGATCTTGACACTACAAAATTAGATAATCTTTCACTGTTATCTGAGAGTAAATCTTCTTAATTCCATGTTTCTACTATTTCCAGAGTCATCAGCTTTTTTAGTCTACATTATTTGCTTTTTTCTGTGTAACTTTTGCAATTCCCTTTCCTAAATCTTTAATCATTGGTGTCTTACTTGAACTATAACCTGCTTGAAATATCTGTTTGGTACAATCTGGTAAATACCATGAGCTTACTGATTAATTCCAATTACCCATAAGTCGTACAACTGGATCTATTTTCCCAGGGCATGTCATATCCTATCCAATGATTGGGCCAGATTCAAAGAAGTCCATCTGTCTATTCCAAATTCTCCTTAATTAGTACAGGCTTGGTCATAGCTTGTGGTTTTGCAGGACAGTTCCAGCTGCTGGAATGCTGTTTATAAAAGAAATCCTCCCTGGGACATTTTACGCTTGGATTAAACCCTTTTCTTGATGCCATGCCCAACGCCTATAAAGAAGCCAACATGGAGATGGGTGAATTTATCTGTCATGTCACTCCAGGATTAATGTCGTCACACAGGGAATGTGTGGTCATTTGCTTACTCCCATCCTGAATTATTGTACTATGTTGCTGTTGTTTTAATTGACTGAGCAAGAATTGAATTCTTTAAAGATTCAGTAATTATCTTCTTTTTTCAGGTAAAGCTGAATGGGTAAGTTCACAGGCTTACATTATGCAAGAGGAGTTTATGACAGTAGTTTGAAAATAAGGTATATTTAAAAGAAAATAAGGCATATTTTTTAATCAAGCTTCTATGCCAGCTTTGCTTTTGGCCTAGAAATTTTGTTCTTTATCTCAAGATGCTCTTATTTTAGAACCCTTTCAGAAGATGAGATTTATTTGGCAGAAAAAGTCAAAACCAGTTTAATCTTTAGTAAGATTGCTCTGTATAGAACATAGCCCTGTGATTGATAATAATGCTATTCAGCATTATACAAAGTCAGGATGCACATATAGGGATAGAAGTTACTAGTAACGGGGTTGATATTTTTGATAGAAGACCTCTTAGAAGCCAAGATTTTTTTTTTTTTTTTTGAAACAGAGCCTCAAGCTGTCACCCTGGGTAGAGTGCTGTGTCATTACAGCTCACAGCAACCTCCAAGTCCTCGGCTTAAAAAATACTCTTGCCCCAGCCTCCCAAGTAACTGGGACTACAGGTGCCCACCACAACATCCGGCTATATTTTGGTCGTAGTTGTCATTGTTATTTGGTGGGCCCAGGCTGGATTCAAACCCGCCAGATCTGGTGTATGTGGCTGGCACTTTAGCTGCTTAGCCAGAAACCAAGATTTTAACCAGTTTTTTAAAATTAAATTTCAGAGAATAGATGGAAAATTGAACTAAGGAAATGTAAATCTCTCATTAATAAATTTTGTACTAAGAATGTATTAAAACAATGGAGATGTAATATAAAGTACACATATTTGCTCCTGTAAACCATATTATATAATATGCAAATAAATTTCTTACAGGAAAAAAACAGGTCTAATTCATTGTATTATCTCTAGTATCTTTCACAAGTGTTAGAATGCAGTAGATATTAAAGTAATACACTGTCAAGAAAAAGTAATTGTTCATCAATGTTTAGCAACATGTGCATGTCATTTTTGCTAAGTGCAGAAATGAAAATTTTAAGTCTTTCACCCAAGGCCTTCCATTTTACTAGAGAATAAAGTGAAGAATGTGGAAGGTAAGAGATACTAAATCAGAGGGATATAAAAATAGACGGAAAATATCAGAAATATAAAACGCTTAATAAGCAAACAATAACAAAAAAAAAGATCAAAAGAGAAAAAAAGTAAAGTAATGAATGCTGAAGAGATAGGGCATACAAAAGAAAAGTGAGTAAGTCTAACAGGGAGGCGAGACGCTAACCACTCTCAAGGAAAGCAGGAAGCGCAAAGGAGCCTGGAAAAAAGGACTAAAAGGAATAGGAATACAGCAAAATATCCCTGCATCCGCTGCAATAAACTCATTGCAGTAGATGATTTATGCTTTCACTTTAATACGTTTAATAGCAACTTACTTGGAATTGTTAAAATATGTATGTTCGAAATTTCTTTAAACCCATTAAATCAATGGCACCAAATGAATAAACAACCCCTGTATAGGAAAATAATGGTGAAACTTTAATAAAAGGGTCAATTCTTGACAGAAGCTTGCTGCAATTACAATTGCTATCTTATGTAACAAACACAGAACTTCCATTAACTCCAATTTAAATCAAACTGACAGGTTTCACTAAGAATTTATTATGAACACTAAATATTCTTGTAAAATTATGGAAGAAACAAATCTTCCATTATAAAAGAGCAAACATATACCTAAATAAAACATAGATGCCAGATCTCCCCCCGTTGGAGTTAAAACTATTTATAAAATATGTGTGCAGCTGTAATCATGCCATTTGTACGTGTAAGCCCATTTTCTCTCTCCCCCCCACAAAAACACACTGCGGTCACAACATACGTACACATACCATAAACACTACTCACGCACTCCAACATTTCATGTACACATACAGCAATTTTAACTGTTGTTACTACTTTTCTCAATTATTATTACCACCCTTATGTCTTTTTTCTCTGTGACTAATTGTTCCCACGATTAGAATATAATGATATCTGATAATAAAAATGAAAACTTCCATGTGTTTCCCTCCCACTTTCTACATATCCCCTAGCAAAATGCATCCTGAATTTTATAAGCTAAAAAAGCGTGATTACAGATAGCCTCTGTCTCTTGTCTATAACAATATTCATTTGTCATTTTTGTGCAGCAAAAAAAAAAAAAAAAGTCAGACTGTCTAGCCTCCAGCATTGCTTGTTTGTGTAGCCTTGGCCTCTAGCCCTGGGTACCAACTAGCCCCAGGTATGACCTTGTTCAGGGGGATCTAAGTACTTCCGCCGTATTTTCAGAAATTCTAGAATTTAAAATTGTCTATTGAGAAGGAAACACATGCAATCTAGGTCATTATCTTTAGTACATTGTTATTTTGGAATATGCTAAGGCATGTGCAATGAGTTGTTCATTAATATCTGAGATTGACAAAATCTGGAAATGTGCCTAGAAATCAAAATCTATCATAATGCCATTATAAAAATGCGACTCAGAAAATAATTGCTACTGCGCTGCAAAGAAATAAATGTTTATTATCATTTGCTGAATCTTTATCTGAAATATTTTATAATTATAAATTGATTAGCATGCAAACAATTCTCATCATTTTTGGGTAAAATCTACAAATTAAATTATATTTATATGACCTTAATCAAGACAATCGAATAAGCTAATAAATATTCATAAATAAATATTCATAAATGCACACACGTGAGAAGTATATTTTTCTGTTTCCAAGATGAAACTGAGTTCCCTGAATAACCAATTGGTCATTTTAAACCACAGTGGAACAAACCCAAAAATAGTCTAAAGATGTGGCAGACCACATCAGTCTCCCATGTTACATAATCCTTAAAAATTCTAAAAATGCACAAATCATCTTCATCATTACACAGATATATGCCCAATGTGAGTTAACCATTTTCATAAAGTTAGACTGCATATAACTAAGAGTGATTGAATAGCATTCTTTTCTGTCTAAAAGCTAATTTATTTGCCCTATGACATTAAACTCTTTCATAGTACAATAAAAATGCCTTTCTTATATCTTTACAATTGTGATGCGATGGACATTTGAGTGCAGGTGTTTTTTCTTTTATCAAATATATATATATATATATGTATATATATATATAATATATATTATCAAATATATTTGATTAAAAATTCTTGCAAAAAATATATATACATATTTCCCTCTGAGTAAACACCTAGCCGTGAGATTGCTGGATTAAATGGTAGGCCTACTTTTAGTTCTTTGGGTCTTCATACTACCTTCCATAGAAGTTGCACTCGTTTGACATCCCACCTACAGTGTATAATCATTCCTTTCTCTCCACATCCATGCCAGCACTTGTTTTGGGATTTTTTTTGATAAAAACCAATTCTCACTGGAGTTAGGTGATACTTAAAGTGATTTTGATTTGCATTTTCCTGATGATTAGAGGTGGAAATTCACACCTAACTGGTACAATGCACACTTTCTGGGTGAAGGGAACACTTACAACTTTAACTAAAAATGTACAAAACTAAATTATGTAACCAAATGCATGTGCCCTGTAATATTCTGACCAATTTATATGGCCTTAATCAAGACAATAGAATAAGTTAATAAATATTCATAAATGCACACATGCAAGAAGCATATTTTTCTGTTTTTGAAACTAAAAAAATAAAAAAAAAAACTTTCTGAAATTAAAAAAAATATAACTTTCCCACATTTCCCCCCATTGTGCCCCTGTGTCTTTTTGATGTCTCTAAACTAAGTTACTCTGTGTTTCCTGAGTGTACTTCTACTTTCTGTTAGCGATTCACTATTTCTACTTTGAGGTTCCAAAATATCTCATAAGGTTCCATCATATCCGGATACTTCTTACTTCTCTAATTTCCTCATATCATTTTCTTCCTAAGAATTTTACATGCTTAAAATCTTATTAGAGTAGATCACACATTCTCAACAGGGCGATATTGTCTTCAATAAGGATGAGATTGACTTTGACAGGGCAAAATAATTCTTTTATATTGCAAGAATATCTAAGTTTAGTTGCATAAAACTTAACACTACACAGCAAAATCTTCATTTTTTAAAATGTAATGAGATTAAGAAAAAAATACCTGAAAAGAATCTTCATGGGGAGGACAGTGATAATGAAATGAATATAGAGAAACACTGGAATAGATCACCTTCCATTATCACCCCTCATATACAAAGGATGCAAACACATTTCAAGAAAGGAAAATAAAAGCACTGTATTAAAATACAGTGATGCTTAGGTCACCTTTGACGTCTGCAATTACAAGAGATACAAGACCCAATATACAAGGCTACAAATGTTCTGAGTCTCTATTGAGTATTCCAATTTTAATACTTTCCTTTTCCTTTCTTAAAATGTGTACAAAGCTCTTTGTCAATTTCCATATTGCATTTTTATGTGAGATAACTTTTTTCACCTTTTTTGAGTTGTCTTTAGGAAATTCTCCCATCCTTCTAAATATAGCTCAAATATTAATTCTCTTGTAGCCTCTATGGATACTTCCATTCCACGTGCAGCAGGAAGACACAAAGCTTTACATGGGCTCCCACAGTTTATAGGTACTTGGCATGCTATGGACCGAATGTCTGCTTTGCCCCACAATCTGTATTTGAATCCCTAATCTCAGTCTGACAATTTGCGGAGCTTAAGCCTGTGGAAGTAAAGCCCACCTTCAAGAATAGGATTAGCACCCTTTTAAGAAGAGGCCAGAGGAGTAGCAAGTATTCTCTCCACAATAAAAACACGTGAGGAGGTGGCCTCCTATCACCCAAGAGGGGGTCCTCGCCAGAACCCAACCATGATAGCAACCTCATGTGCCAGCTTCCATAACTATAAGAAACATATTTTGTTGTTTATAAACCATCTGGGCTCAGATACTTTGTGAACACAGTGCAAAATGGGTAAGATAGGGCATTGCCTTATATATAAATATTTATTTATGTATGTGTATCATGTATATTTAGGTTCATATTTTATTCATCTTTGTAATGACTTGTTACAAGAGGTTGTTACCAGACTATACAAGCTGGTTTAAAGATGAGGAAAATAAAGGCTTTTTAAATAAAGGAACAACTGAAGTTTGATGATTGTGCTGTGGCAGAGAAATAGGTAATTACATAACCCTGCTTACGTCTAGTAAACTATATGTTTTGCTTTCCTAGTATGAAACATTATTACCAAAACCACATTTAAGGTTTCAAACCACAGGCATAAATTGTGTATATGTTTTTTACAAATTACTTTGCATCATAGTGCTCTGTATAGCAAATATAAAATTGAGACTGTGTAGATGATAATAGAAGTCCTGGATGGAACCTATATCTATTTACATCTCATATTTATCAATAAATCACTCTGCATGTACTTATATAATATAGTAAATCTTAATTCACTATACATATATATATCTATAGTGAATATATTATAATTATATAAACTGTATATACTTCTAGATGAGTTCTCTCTATTTTTCTCAGGATGGCTTGTAGCAGCTATTTACAGATGAAATCATAGTGCACGATAGCCCTGAACTCCTGAACTCAAGTGATCCTCCTGTCTCAGCCTCCTCAGTAGTGAGGACTATTGGTATACTCTACCAAACCTGGCTAAATAATATAAAGTAATACATTATGTTATTAGTTGTCAAATAAGTCTTCTAATTTAGAAGAAATTTAACTTAGAAAAGACATACTGTTTTATCTCCCAAGTGTTCACGCAAACCTGAAGTGAACACATTAATAAGGAAGATCAAATTATAAATATGGCCTGGTATAGTCTTTCTGTCAAGCTAATTTATAAATGGCATCCTTAAAACTCAAATACATGAGCAAGAATTTTTAAAGTCAAAGAAAGTTTAAAATACCAATAAAAAGAATACCTCTCATATTTATTTAACTCACAAAGCAAGATGAATGCAATTTTAAAATCAGTGGAGAAAAGTAACATGAACACAAAATAATACCAAAGGTTAAAACGAATTAAAATGCTAATCCAGTGTTATAGAGCGAGACTCTCTTTATAAACACTCTTCACATTTTGTCTATGTTACAGAACGGGTAAGATTATACAACTATAAGGAGGAAACATGTTTTAAAAAGCAGGAAATAATAAAATGAAAAAATTGGTATTATGATTTATACCTGAAACCATGACATTGGGAATTTGTTGTGTTATTAGTGTGTATTTTGGAGGTGCCGAACGTGACACCTCTAAGTACATAGACTTGATGTGCTAAGTTCTTTGAACTGAAGGCGTTGGAAGACCTCATGAGCAAGGGATTTCTGGTCTGATTCTGTCCTCCTGTTCATGCCCCTTTTTCTATACTCAAGCATACTATAGAAACCAGAATTCCTCTTCCCCAAAACAGGTCATAGAAACTAAAATCCCTTTCCCCAAGCAAGCCAGAAAACCTAAAAATGTCACTCCCTTGCCTCTCTCTTAAAGATCTTTATTCCTGAGGCGTCCTGCCTCATACCTTGGAGGAACGAATGCTGCCCAAAGACGCCAGGAAAAAATCGGAACAGACAGGCCTTGTGGAATTTCCTCTTCAGTCTGTTGCCCTTAAATCATACCTTTCTGTCCAATCACGTTTCTACACAGCTGCCCCTTCTTCATGGAATCTAAACATGAAAACAGTTTTCTCTGAGTCTTTGGGTCTTCATTTATGAAGCTTTCTGTGTTAAATAAACAATTGATGGGATCACACCTACGGTGCGTCTTAGCAGGGTACTGGTGAAACTTATTAAAGGTAGAGTATCAATGTCTTTATATAGTGATTAAGAAAATGCTATGAGGGCTATCTCTCACAGTACGATCAAAATGTTTCTGATTGTATATGAAGCACATTCTGCCCTATGATTGCACCAATGTACACA
>CAUYRH010129948.1:0-28146 GCA_963574655.1 Perodicticus potto | reverse complement strand
CCTGAGCCCAGGAAGTAGAGGTTGCTGTGAGCTGTAATGCCACAGCACTCTATCCAAGGTGACAGCTTGAGGCTCTGTCTCAAAAAATAAAAAATAAAAAAATAAAAAGTCTATTTAAAGCTACTTTTCAAAGTTTATGTTCACCACATTTACTTTTGTTTTTGGACACTATTTGCTTTTAACTCATCTGGATTCTGAAGTTGTTCATAATACTGCTCCTTCCTGAGATTTAACTAGTCAAGCTGACTTTTCTTGAAATGTATCAGCAGCATTGAGGAACCGTTATATTTGCTTGAAGTTTGGTCTTATTTATTTGCCTTTGTGTTACTCTACCTAATTGCTCCCTGGTGTGTTTCATTTCAACCATTAAGTTCAGTGATTTATTTTAGCAAATTGTTTATGGAGACTTATCAATTTCTTTCCCCAAATTTCCACATTTATTTTGGTTTATTTTCTTGTCATTGTGTATGAGTGTGTGTGTGTGTGTGTGTGTCCGTTTATGATACACATAAGTGTATGTATACACGTAGATTTAACTTGTATACATATGGCCGTGCTGTACATCAGTAATGTATCAAATGAGCTTTAAGGACTCCTCAGAGAACATCTGGAATCATTTCCTGTAAAAATGTCTCTAAATAGGTTGTGATATGTATTTTTAAGTGGAGAACCTATACTTCACCTTTAATTAAAAAGAATATTCTTAAAAAGTTAAACCCAATGATACCTGTGGATATTTCAGTAGGTATAAGGCATTTCTGGCAAGCCATGTCTTCTTATTTACCAGTAATGTTTTTCCATAAAACGAGATCATTTGTTGGTTGTTTCTATGAGAATGAGGTCCACTGGTGTATTTTACTTGTAGTGAATATTATATCTGTTGCATGATTAGGGGCATTGATAAGAGGAAAAGAAATACCTGTGACTTGATCATGAACCTGTAAGAATTTTTTGTCCTCTTTTTGCAACTTGTCTGAACCAACCTCGGTTTATAAATCCCTGTAGTGGTAGTACGTTTGATGTCCCTAAAGTATTGAATCTGCAAAGTCTTGCCTCTACATAATAATTATTTCCTTCTGGTAACTATGACTGCGATTTTGAGAGATGCCTTTTGATAAAATTGTTTCTTTGGCTTACAGAGGCTAAGCTGGAAGAAATGATATCTTTCTAGATATTATCCTTGAAACAAAACTCTGAAAAACAGCTAGAAGTGAAGAATTATAATCTTCCCAACACAAATAAAAAATAAAAGTTTGAGGTGATCGATATCCCAGTTATGTGACCATTGCACATTGTATACGTGTATCAAAATATGTTGAAGCATGTTCTTCTTAGTAAAGTATCACAGAATGGAAAAGCAAGTATCTGATGTACTCAATACTAACATGAAACCAACAGAAAAACAACACGCCCACAGGAGGAGAAAACACAAGTATGTGGATGGGAGGAGGCATAGGAAGGAGGGCGGAGGTTTGGTAAGATCTCACCTAATGTGAGAGAGTTCAGCACATCCCCTGGGTGAAGGGCTCAGCTACCACTTGAACTTTACCTTCAAAATGCAAACAATGTAACCTAATCATTTGTACCCTCATATGAATCTGAAATTTTAAAAAAATCACATGTAGCCTAAAAACACTTGATGTTCATACTATGATCATAAAAAGCAAAAAAATCATACTGAGTATCAACTAAAGAAAAGAAAATCAAAATCTGTGAAGTCCCTAATAAACTAAGACTATTAATAAACTAAAAAATTAAGAGCCATTGTAATTTGTTTTCCCTGAATAAGAACTATTTAACCTTGATATATGTTACAATTAACTTCTTTTTTTCAAAACATTAATTCAGCTAACTAATTCATCAGACAGTAATCATCACCTAAGTGGATTATTGCCCCTGGGGAAAAGTGTTTTTCAAATATCTGAGGACCATTCCAAATTACTTCATCATACTTTCATACTCCTAATGATTATAAATAGGAGCACATTTCTGTAACTTTTAAAAAATGCATATTAATTTTCTAAAATGGGAATTATTTTTTTATATTCTCCAGACTTGAATTGGATTTCTTTTTTCAGTCTCAGCAGAGAAATTAGTAAATTTGGCTTAATGGAGGGAGTTGGATATTTTGATTATCAACACGACCCATCAACAAAGTAAACAATCTGGGTTGTTCCAGGTTGAACAGAAGATTACAATTTTCAGCAACATTATGGCTATTTTTACATATAGAATTGTAGGCATTGATTGTTATTTACACGATTAACATACAGATTGGGGACTAAAAGTGATGTTTGTATGACTTCCTTTTGAAATAACAAAAGAGTAGTAACTTTTTCTGAATTCCTCTAGTCTAGACTCAAGTTGGCCGTAAGGCAGCGCCCCTAGGACCTGACAAGTCTTCACGGGTTAAAAAGGGCTTGAAAAGTCTCTCTTTTGTTTCACTCTCCTGCCTTTCCTCCCATCTCTTTTTCTTCACCCTGTGCTCTGTCACCTCCTCTCAGACTGTCCTCAGCAGCTGTGTTTATCCCGGCTGAGGAGGTGCCTGTTCTGAAAGCTGACCGAAAGATGACAGTGCCGTAAGACCTGAACATTCATGGGTCACACCTGAGACACGTTCCTCAGGGTTCCCCCCATTATGTGTTATACTATTTATTTATTTGTTTGCTTGTTTGTTTATATTTCAAAATGTTAAGGAGTGCAGATGTTTTTGTCACATGGATACCTCGTGCAATGCATAAATCAGGGCTTTTAGTCTGCCCATCATTGGTGTTCATTGTACCCACTTGGAAAATTTTCAATCCTCCGTGCCTCCCTGCCTCCTGCCTTCTTGGTTTCCAACGCCCTTCGCATCTCTTGTGCCCAAGTGTACCAATTGTTTAGTTCCCAGTTACTAGTGAGACCAGGAGCGGCGACTCACTCTGGGAGGCCTAGAAGGGTGGATTGCTTGGGCTCAGGAGTTCCAGACCAGCCAGAGCAAGAGCAAGACCCATTCTCTACTAAAAAAAATAGAAAAACTAGCAGGTGGTCACAGCTATGTAGGAGGCTGAGGCAGGAGGATCACTTGAGCCCAAGAGTTTGAAGTTGCTGTGAGCTATGATGACCCCAGGGTACTCTACCCAGGGTGACAGAAGAAGACTCTGTTTCCAAAATATAAAAACAAAACAAATGAAATGAAATGAAATGAAAACTTCAGTTATTAGTGAGAACATGGGATATTTGTTTTTCCTCTTCCATATCTCAAAATCAAGGATATTCTCTTATGTTAAATCCTACACTTTTCTTTTCCTATTTAGATCATTAAGTGAATTTTTTGTTCAGTATTAAGGAGAAACCCAACCCAACTTCATTACTCTCAATACAAATCACCAGTTGCCCCAGTCCTGTTTATTGGTGATCTTCATCGAATCGGCAGTCCCGTTCCTGTTGCATATCGCGCCCATCTACAGACTCTCCGTTCTGGTACACTGGCTTAGCTGTCTACCCACGCACCGTCTCACACTGCCTTCCTTACTGTAACTTTATAACACATTTTGATATCTGAAGAGAAAAAGAGTCAGTACCTTCTGCTCTTTCCAGGCCGGCTTAGTCATCATGCAGCACTTTCATGTGAATTTTAAAGTTATCTCATCATTTCTACAGAAGATAATGTAAAGAGATTTTGAATGAAATTGCATAAAATGTGTGGGTTAATTTGAAGATAATAGAAATATTTTTTAATCGAGTCTCTCTTTTTGTTAGACCAGACTCATTTTATTTGAAAAAAATAAATACTTGTTAATTCGTTGTTTTTAACCAAACAGAGCTGCTGAGTATAACTTCATGAGTGTAACTTGTACAACATCAAGGCAATGTTGTAGGTAGATAAAATCTGATTCCTATACGTCCTGTGAATCTGTCCCGTGAATAAGTATACTATATATTGTTTCTGTTCATTATATTTGCCAAAGTAACACATTATACTTTATTATAGAAAGTACAGTTTTACAATCACATCACGTGACTGTTCCCCTTACTAGTTTCCATGTATACGAGTCTGTTGATCTCTGTATAACAGGGGGGTAGGATTTTCTCTTATGTGTATATTCATCTCTGTGTAATAGTGAGGTAGGATTTTCTTTTTCTACCTTGGCAACGCTTAAGTCTAGCTGGGTCTCATTTGTCTGGACCCCCTATATACCACCATTTTAATATTGCTTTTACCTGCACTACTTCTCAGGGACAGCTCAAAAGCCAAATTGCTTCTCACAAATTAGCATACACTTACAAGGGCTGTAATCAGACATGTAATATGAAAAATAGAGACACGTGTGGCTGGATGTTTTCAGGACAGTCCTCTTATATAGACCGAAAGCTTTCATTTTATATATTCTTGCAATCTCCAGGATTAATTTGGGCAGAAAGTTGTTAGCCGTGATCAAATGCCACATAAGTGTTACTGAAAGAATAAGCCCATGCTAGGACTGTGATCAATTAAATAGCCCGATACAGTAAACTGAAAGTAAAAGGTTCAGTCAGTTGAAGGACATGGGTTCACTCTCTGCTGAACCAACCTCTTGGTTAGTGTCATAGAAACACAGTTTGAGTTTATTCCTTTGTGCTGATGGGGCTGACATCAGTAAAACTTAATTTAAAAACTTACGAAAGATGAGAAGTTTCTTTGACAGGTTTTGGAAGTTTTTCAACTCTCCATCTCCTTCTGAACTGTTGCACCAGGGACTCTCCGTGGTTTTGAATCACTGACAGTTGGAGGAAATTTGAGGAGAAATCCTGTAGGCTGCCATTTCTTCCCCCTTATTGCTCGTCTTTGTTGGCCTGTTGGCAGTGTCATTTGGCTTAAGACTACAGAGAGGCTGACAATGAGGATCATGTATTCCCAGATGGCCTAATGCGATTGCTTTGATATGGTTGTTGGGAAAAGTACGCAGGTTCCAACAGAAATATGGCTAACGTTAGAGTTGTTTCTCTTCAATAGAAATGTTTTCTGATTCTTTTTTAAATAAGAAAGCATTAGAGTCTTCATGGGGAACTGAATTTTAATCAAAGAATCTGACTTAAATATTTTGCCATTGTTTATAAAAAAAGATTTTTTGTCATTTAAGAATATACTTTCTTATGGGTTCTGTACTTTGTTTTTTTGCTCAAAATTTTTCAGATCTGATCTTTCAAAACGTAGGGCAACAAATGCATCCCACACATTGGCCCAACCAATGTCTCAAATGCAGAAACTTTTGTTTCTTGTTAAGGTAGAAAAATTAAAATAACTTATAAAATGTGGCAGTTGAATGGCTGTTGTTATTAGGATATCCGAGGCTGACTAATGGGCTCGTGAGCACAATCTGCCATGATAATTTTCTGGAAGGTGCCTTTGTGAAACAACTGGTCAGTGAGTTTTTAGAGGTCAACCAAGTGTACCTTTAACTCTTGCTCCTGCTACCCCTCTCGGGCTGGGTCTT
Source organism: Perodicticus potto (assembly GCA_963574655.1). Classification (NCBI taxonomy): domain Eukaryota; kingdom Metazoa; phylum Chordata; class Mammalia; order Primates; family Lorisidae; genus Perodicticus; species Perodicticus potto. The sequence continues at coordinate 22,690 of CAUYRH010129948.1, read as the reverse complement.
CTAGTTAACACCAGCCTAACTCTTCACATGTGTTAGTGCCTCACAAATGCACAGTGAAAAAGAAATGACTGTTTTACCTCTGCATTGAGGGATTCTTTGTTTTGTATAGAGTTCTAGACTTTGTAAACTGAAAGGGTCATACAAATTTAACTTGCTCATGTGGCATTGTTGAATAAGCAAACATGGGGCCTGTGACTGGCTCAAGGTCACATGAGTAGAGTCAGAGCCAGGACTAAACCCGAACGTGCACACGCGATCTTTTTTTCCAAGCAGCAGTGCCAATAGCGAGGACTTTTCATCATCAGAAAGTGCGGCAGCAGCATGAGGTCTCTTTCTAAAAGCAAAGCTGTTCCCTTTTCCCACTATGGTCTAAATTTCGGGAATTGGGTGTGTTTGGTTATCAGCCCTTAATTATATCTGTATGCATTTGTTTTAAAAACGGTAACTCCCATCGTGTAAGGGTGGGCAGGCCCATGTGATCACACCATAATTCACTGGGAACTTAGAATAGATATGATATTTACTGGAAAAGAAATCCATCCTCTGCTCAGCTCTTAAATAAATCCATTTATCCATAGCACTGAGTTTCATATTCGTCCATATCTTCTCTTTATGCCAGCTAAACAAGTTTGGAAAGCTTTAATGTCAGCTAAACTGATGAGCCGAATGACTGACATAAGTAGCTGAATGGCAGAGCTAAGTGGTCACGATATAAACCATGCATAGCACATTGCCAGGCAACATAATTGTTTTCTTTTTTTTGAGACAGAGTCTCACTATGTCACTCTCAGAAGAGTGCTGTGGCATCACAGCTCACAGCAACCTCAAACTCTTGGGCTTAAATGATTCTCTTGCCTCAGCCTCCTAAGTAGCTGAGACTCTAGGCACCCGCCACAACGCCCAGCTATCTTTTTGTTGCAGTTGTTATTGTTGTTTAGCTGGCCTGGGGTGGGTTCAAAACCCCCAGCTTGGGTGTACTTGGCCGGTGCCCTAGTCACTGAGGTACAGGCACGGCCTGGCACCATAATTTTTTGAAGTGGTCCATCTTAAAAGGAAATCCAAAAGAGATTGTAGGACTGGAAAGAAGGTGTTTAAATGAAAGAAGATGTTTAGCTTCTACTCTGGAAAGCAAGCAGAGAAGGGCAAGAGCAGGTAACTTCAAGAAAAGAGTCAGGTGTCGACCGGGAATCAGCCTTCTGCACTTTATGCAGTTGGAAGAGTGAACGTCAGGAGACCCTGTCTCCTGGGCTGCGGCCTTTCCTGGTCCCGTCTGGGGAGGTTGCCTCACCCTCTGTGTGAATCCCCATAGACAGACAGTCCTAAGGCCGGAAGGAAGACAGCTTCATTCCAACGGCAGCAAGAAGGCCCAAAAGAAAACAATCCTTTTGCTACTGAAAACAATCTTAAAAACCAAAGGAGGGAGAAAGAGAGACAGAGACCGAGGAGAGAGCGATGTGGAGAAGGGGAGGAGGAGGGAAAAGGAAAGAGGTATCGACATATCAATCTGTGGAATTTGGCAGCATCAAAAATTAAAGTCTCAAACTGGAGGACCTTGTCTCTTGAAACTCTACCCATAACCTCTCTTTGAAACTAATTTATAAAAATAGTACGTGTTGTTCAAAAAAAAAAAAAAAAGAGGTATTACTTATCTAGAAAACTCCCTGACCAGGAATCTTCTAGAATCTGGCCTGAAGCCAGTGACAGAGTTCTTGCCTGAGAGTTTCGTGACATAGTGCCTGTATCAGAACAAAGTCAGGAGCTGTCGACCAAACTCAGCTTTTTTGATGTTATGGTAAGGTAGAAGAAAGTTCTTGGTAAAAGCTGCTGCATTAAATGTGCAGAATTGTTCGGGCATGTAGTCAATAACAAGCAAGCAGAAGAAAAAACATTCCTTACAAGACTCGGTTAGTTCTCCCTTGATTTAAGAAAATGGGTTTGACTAACCAATTCCAGCTTGCCATGTTCTTTATTTAAAAGGCTACCACGTAACAGAAAACTGACTTGGCAAAGGGATTGGGCCAGTGATCTGGGTTCAATCATTCTTTGGGTCAGCTAGCTTTTTTGTGCTCTAAATTTTGGCTAAGCATTTTCCCCAAGGATCCTTTGGCTGGAGACAGAAAGTAGATAATATGTAAAACATCAAATGCATCCCTACTACTGGAAAAGCAAGTGGATGCCCTAGAAATGTATATCCTATGTTGTTTGATAGTTGGCAGTATTATCTTCCTGTAGAAAGGCTAGCAAAAATAAAATAACCTATCAAAAGAAACCCAGAAACTAAAATCAAAATGTATGTAGATTATTGTTTTCTTAACTAGAACATACACCCATATTAAATGTATCACAGCTTGTAGAACTCCCAGGAAGATAGATTCAGTTCCAGCACATTTTTTAATGTTGCCACATGAGCAACAGGAGATAATATTTATAGCTTCTCTATTGCTGGCGGAGCCATGTAAGTTGGCTTTAATTAAGAAATGCCTCCCCCAATTCTTTTTTCTTAACCTAAGATTTCTTAAATGCATGCATAAATAGTTGTAATTTAAATTTAAAATAGATTCTTGGATGAAAAATTTTATACATTTTTGTGTAATTGTATAAAGAAGCATTTAGCTAAAGATGGAATGTAAAACTTCTCACGAGTGGAACAGCAGACACAGTTTTACTTGTAGAGCTGCGGTTAACTACCACATCTGCTTCCCAAGGGGTCACTAAGCATATTAGGTTACCCATCTATGAAGCATTTGCCCGAAATGGGCCGAGTATATGGAACCTCTTAGGGCTGTGTTGAAATATGTATGAAGTTACAGCACTTTGACAATCTTGTGATTGATCCACAGCGCAATGGGCCGTGAGGGGACTCGCATTCAGAATGATTAATGTAGGACAGGGCAGAGATCAGGAAGCGCCCAAGGGAGAAACTAGTCCTCCAGGGCAGCCGTCTCCTCTGCTCTATAAAATCCCCTCAGCTTCCCCAAGTTCAGATCCTGGGAGCAGTGCCTCTGCGCACATGCTTGTATGATTTCTGACTTAAACTGACACAAATGTCCACAGGAAGCTCTGGGTCACTTTCCAGGGATGGGCAGGAAGAGGAGGGGAGAAAATTTAAACTTGGAAGACGGAACTGTGAAGGTTTTTCAGATGGACGTTGGCATTAGGTTTGCGGCGAAGGGAAGGGAAGCCTTAGCATCAGCAGGATGTAGTTTAGGCCAAGGGCTGATGGAGCCATCGCACCATGAATACTCAGTCAGGTCTTGTTACTATAACAACCCAACGAACTGTCCCATAAAAAGTTGAGGAGGTGAGTGGGGAGGATGGGTGGAGGGAGGGCAATTGGTGGGATCACACCTACGGTGCATCTTAGCAGGGTACTGGTGAAACTTATTAAATGTAGAATATCAATGTCTTCATACAGTGATTAAGAAAATGCCATGAAGGCTATCTTTAACAGTACGATCAAAATATTTCTGATTGTATGTGAAGTCAGCACATTGTGCCCTATGATTGCACCAATGTACACAATTATGATTTAATAAAATTATAAAAAAAAAAAAGTCGATCCTGGTCAGCCATCCCATCTGCTATTCAGATATGACTGTTTTGAATGTCCCCTAATGCCAGCAGGAGACCGGCCAGTGCTCAGCAAGCCCTCAGTCTCCTTCCTGAGTGTGACATGACACAAAAGCAAAATAATCGATGGATTTCTTTTCTATTTCTGATCTCCAATCACAGCATTTGGCATTTGGGGGGCAATTTTAAAAAGTACAATGAATACTTTTTCTTAGATCTAAAACAAGTGAAGGAAAGACAATGATCAAGAGACATTCTTTGCTTCACTCACACTTGAAAAGGTTGCATTTATTTATAAATAATCAGTGCTGTAAGAGGAAACGGGAAACGTGAACCTGTAAGGGAAAAGGCAAACACCTGCTGGTATTCAGGGACATGCAAGGGAAAATGATAGCAGGCATCACGTGAAATCAGACCAGAAAAACAAGAAAACTGCCCAAGTGCCTGATGGCATTTTAAATCTACAGAGCCATTTTGAAAGACAATTTATTAATTTATTAATAAATTTTAATAACTAGAAAACATGATCCCCCATCTTTGAAAAAAAATGTTATCCTAAGGAAATAGCCTACTAGGAAAAAATAGTCAAACATATTTGCAACAAGTTCATGTCCCTGGGGTTAGTCCACGCTGGTAAAAATGTGGAAGAGAATGAAATGTTCAAACTTAGGGAAATGAATGCAGAAGATCATAGTGCTTAATAGAACTGGAATGAAGAGCCACGCAAAATCATGAGTGTGGGGACCACAGAGCCATGCACCAAGGAAAGCATACCGAATCTCTGTACACGCTGTGGTTGCAACATGTGCTGTGTGTTTACAGATGGACAAGAGATGGAGTGGAACAGAAAAAACAAAACCAGTTCTGTCTGAATGGAAAACATTTAGGCTAATACAGATTGAGCCATAAAGGTCCATGTGAAAAAACGTGTCTCTCACAATGGCGGAGTGTGGTATTGGACTTAAAACACGAGGTGAACCCAAAGTGCTCTGCTAGGAACTCTGCAGCATTTTGAATTTGAGACGTGGGGAACAGCGAGAAATCTAAACCTAAAAACGTTGTTTAGAGACGCCCTTCTGCTTTCTCAGTACAATTCTTCTAACTAAATTCTGCAAATTTTTTTAATTACAAAAGCAATAAATAGGAACTACATACACAGGAAACACGCACAACACCCCAAAAGAACAATAATTAATTCACCACCTCACGTGTTGTTTCTCCCTTTCTTCCTATATTCTTTTATTTTTTTTTTCTTTTACAAAAGCTAGATCCTTAAAATAGCAAAAAGAAAACAAAAACAAAAGCAAGCTTCTACCATGAATACTATTTAGTAATCTGAATTTTTCAAGCCAGCTTCTCTTGTTGCATTTTTCCCCTTTTCCCACAACAGCCTGTCAGCTAGTAGACACCACCACTTCTTGATTTGGACAGTGTGCCCGTTAACTGTGCTGTGAGCTGTGGAACAACTTCCAAGCAGCTGATTGGAGAGATGGCTTAGTCCCACTTTTATGGAAATAAAATTGCTGAAATTCAGGGAAGCAATGTGTTCCAAAGTACTTAGCTAGTAAGTGACAGGGCTGGGAGTCCAAAGTGGTTCTCTCTGATGGCAGAAAATGTGCTTGTCAACACAGAAGCGCCCATCAGAGGCCGTGCCAGACTTACACACAGCCACCACAGGGGCCAAGAAGGGGATCAGCCCCTCTTCATCTAAGCCCAAATCTTATACGTTTACAATCTCTCCCTAGTTGCTGGGATTGGCTAAGTTTCATCCCCAGAGCCCCTGGTCCACATGGCTTCCTGTCACCAGCTTTGGTTGCTCGTCTCCCCTCCTGAGGAGTTCCAACCAGACGCTCTGAGCTGCTCCTGCACTCACAGTTTGAGGTGACCCCAGTGGTGTAAAGTCACCAGCTCCCGTGTTCTCCGACTGGCCAGGGTATTATCTCCTTCGGGACTATGGGAGATGCTAACAATAGCACCACAATGTTAGCTGGCTTCCTTCATATTACCTTAATTTTGGAGAATCCCATTATCATCTCAAACGGGAAATGAACAGTCACCAAAAGGCGCACTCCACGCGGCCTCCACTGTATTGTCCCCCTTTTCAGTCTAACAACCTCCCTGCACGCCCTGACCTGGCCTTCTCCAACAGAGACTCCTCTGATTATCTTCACCTCACTCTTCAGAAGGAACCAACCACGGTCAACCAGCCCGAGTCAGAATCCGAACCCTGTCTCCTACCAGCCATCCTAGCTCCGTTCCCACTCTCCCATTTCCTCATCTGGGAGATGACTACACCGGCGTCTAATTCACAGAATTTGTAAAAACAGTGCATTGCCTTGCACGCGTGGGTGCCGAGAAAATGGTAGGTGTGCACACAACACACGCTCCATTACATTTTCACCTGAACTGAAGCTAATGCCTCGCCCTTCTCAGTGCGGGCCTCTCTCTGTGCTGGAATTTCTGAGCTTCCTTGTTCTCTGCCCTACTTACCAGGCACACTCCTAGCTTGAGTGGCTGCCACCATCTGCTTCCCGTTTGTCAACTCTAATCCTGCTAATTAAGGTATTACGCCAGCAGTTAGTAATTCATGCTTTAGAATCTGTGCCCTGTGATCTCATTGCAATGTTTGGTTTCTCCCCTCCAAGATTGAAATCCCCATAGTAACTTCCCAAATTGCCCGTACTTTTAGAGATCCCAATGGCACGCCCACGTTCCTTACTCCAAACAGGCAATCTGGCCTATTACAAAGAATATGACTTCTGTATATAAAAAATAACAGAGAACATGGCAATATAATGATTATTATAGTAATCTCTCCAAAGTGCTCCTCTTGAAACTTCGTTGCCTTCCTGAAAACCAGTCTGTGCTTATCCTCGCATGGCAGCAAGGTCACAATTTGTGTTCGTCTTGTTTCCCTTCATCAATCCTACATTTCAACGTATCTTAACAAGAACCCCACATCCCTTCCTAGTCCACCTTTACATGTACACTATAACCATTTCTTTTTTTTTTTTTTAAGAATGTCATTCCTTGCCTTTTCTATGCATCAAGATTCCACCTCTCCTCAGCATCCTAATTAAAATTGCACATGTTCCGAAAAGCTTTTCACAATTATTCCAGCCTACTTTCCTATTTTAAAACATATGGCTCTTTGTTCTACGTTTAGGGTGCATTCCTCTTTTTATGAGGTCGTTTGTCTCCATCTTGTCCCCCCTCAGAGAGTATAAGCTCCTGGAGAGATCGTGTACAGGAGGCGCACACGTTTACAGGTTCCTAGGACGGCACCGTGGCAGGAGTTCACAGCCAGCGAAGGGCGGTTGAAAGGCCCCATCTGCTCTTTTCCCTGTCTGACTTTGAAGTCTCTTTGAAGTTAAAGCAACCTCTGGCCAGAGAGAGGCTCCCCAGGGAGACAGGTCAAATGAGGATCAGGCCCCGTGGACTCCGGAGGGAGTCTTTGGAACTGAGGAGACAGGGCAGGAGGAGGGCTCACTCTGAACGTGGGCCGCAGGGCTTTGCTGTCTCCTATTACTAAATGATGTCAGTGACCCTGCAACTGGCTTTGGAGCTGAGGAATCATTTTCAGTCCCAACCTTCAGGTTGAACAGATTTAGCGTTGGCAAGGAAAGTTCTCTTTGCCTGGAACTTGATATGTGGTGATCTCAGATTCAGTATCTTTACAAAGTGAGACGATTATACTCTAGCCAACGTGCATCCTGACGGGCCCTTTTCCATACAGAGCTTGACTAAGCACAAGAGGACAAAGGAGGCGTCGGGCCGGGGCCTGGGTGGGGTGTGTGCATCTCACCCCCAGTGCCACCAGCAGCCAGGCCGGGAGCGTCTGCCTTTCATTAGAGTTCAGCTTCGGTGTGGCGGCTTCTGAAGCCAACAAGATCTTCTACTACAAGGTTGGCTTAGCCATTCCAAGAAAAATAAGCCCTATGAGGGTTTTGGTTTTTTTTTAGTACTATAGACTACTGGGTTCCTCACTGCGTATGTCTTAGTCATACCAGCAACCCTACAGGTTTTTAGAAAATTCTTTCTGTCTAAAATGGAGGGAGATCTGAATATATCTCTTAAAAGCATCCTGTTTGCAACTGGAAAGGTGCCCCTTTTCTCTTCCTTCTATGAAACATTGACATCTACTGCTGGGTGAAGCTCATCCTGGGGGCAGTTCTCAGACAGTTTCTCCTGCTGCTTGGCCTCCAGAGCCAGAGGCCAACAGGGTCACCACCTCAGTCCCTTCCCCACCCTGCCAAGGCCCCGCCACTGTCAGAATGACATTACTCCACACATTGGATTCTCTTCTTTCTGAATTAGTTTCTTCTACGATCATTCTGTGAGAAGCCCCTCCTTCGTACGGAGCCCAAATGGGTTTCTTTTTCACGTAGGACCTTCTCTTAGCTCTGCCCTTGGACTCACAGATCAGATCCCTGGATGGGGTTTCCCTTTCCCATGTGAACACCATCACTCTTTTAGCCCACCTGGGTATCATCTCAAGCCCTCTTCTCCCTCTGCAATGCCAGACACGTGTTCCTAGTGAATCATCTACATCAGCGGTTAATAAAAGTGGCCATGGCACAGAAGTCCAGCAGTTACGCAAACCATTTACTTTGTCTTTAGATAAATGGAGCGACTGCAGTGGGTAAGTGAGTGGAATTTGCAGAGAGAAAATCTGGGTCCAATCTTGGCTCTTCCCTGTGAGCTGTGGGTTCCGTGCAAATCACCCAACCACTCTACACCTTTACCTGCTCAGCTAGAAAGAGCCATGGCAATAATAATGACCTAGGAGCTTTCTGCAAGGCTTAACTGAAGCTCAACAAGGCTTTGTGTGAAGAGCCCAGGGCCCCCTCCCCACAGCTAGCCACTGGGAGAATACCCAATAATGGAAGACTTCTCTTTATTAACCGGTTCCCACTGCACTAAATAAACAAATATGAGAAAAGTTGAGGAGAAATGGTGAGAAGTGATAGAAATGGAGAGATGAATGCTCATGTTTTAAACTATAAAGTGTTTAAGTTTTCTTAAAGTCTGTACCAATGTCATGGATGCATGTGTCTCTATATGCTGAGGTGGTACCCAGGTCTGTCACAGGAAAGGTCAGCCAGCATTTGCTGGATGAATGAACTTCACATTGATGAACGGGTGAGACACCACAGTGGAGGAGAACGCCCTAAAGTTACCATCACAGTGTGATACGTGATATGATATAAAAGCCCGAGTGTACAGGGAGCCATGCTCAGGCCGCATGGAGCCTTTAATAACCTGAAAAAAGCTATCCTTTCAGGAGTTTTTATTCATTCAGAAACTAATGACTCCCAATTATATGCACGTATTAAATTCTTTTCTACATCAACGTTGTCAACATTTATTTTTAATGACCACTTACCTTTAAGCACAGGTGTTAAGAATACAAAATATAAATTATTGTTTCTAGTTTAGAAGAGTTTACAATGTCATTGAAAAAAATAATTAAGGCACAATAAAAGGATCACTAAAAATGCAAAGGATAAAACAATGATGTAGCCGGTAGCAGCCATGTTCCAGTTAGTGCCTCACATTATACCTAATAATCAATGGAACCATTTCTTGTTTTACATGATGCAGGCCAGCCAAGTTTGAAGTATTTTATTCCCACTCTCAGTCAAGTGAAATGCCTAAAGAAGAAACAAAAACAGCAAACCTGAGTGTATGTCACTGAGCTGGGAGACAGTGCGGTGTGCGGGGGTCTCAGCTAAGGGCACTGCCTTTTCCTCCCCGCTGTGCTTCCAGAATAACCGCTCTTTCTTTGGTTTCAACATTTGCATAATGAAGAGAGGAATAACTGTGTTGTTTAAATAATAGAACGGAGAGGGAGAACTCTGGTAATCTCCCTATGCAAATGCAAGTTGATATTATCACGGTTGTAAAGACATTTTTCTGCCTGTCTAACAAGGTCATTTGCGAACAGGTTTAGTCTCCTGCCTCCTAAGGAAAAAAACAAGAAAAAAAAAATACTTAGTCCATTTTTTTAATGAACCAGAATAAAGACCTATTGGATGGGTCTATCCACCAAAATAAACATTCAGTATGGCAAACTGATCTGTCAGTCTTAATATGTGTATTTGATATGGATTCTCATACAATCGAATCAGTTGCAGTAATAAATATTGATCATGAATGTTTCTAAAGTGAATAATTCAGACAGGGATATGGCAAATTAATCATCCAGTATTATTTATGGCAATTTTTTTTTTTTTTGTAGAGACAGAGTCTCACTTTATCACCCTCGGTAGAGGGCCGTGGCGTCACACAGCTCACAGCAACCTCCAACTCCTGGACTTAGGCGATTCTCTTTCCTCAGCCTCCTGAGTAGCTGGGACTACAGGTGCCCGCCATAACGCCCGGCTATTTTTCTGTTTTGCAATTTGGCCGAGGCCGGGTTTGAACCTGCCACCTTTGGTATATGGGACCAGCGCCCTACTTGATGAGCCACAGGCACTGCCCTATTTATGGCAAATTTTAAAAGATTATTACACTTAGACACTCAGAAAAACTTGTTACAAAGCACAACAAAGTTTTAGCATTCCGTGTCCAATATCCCCTTATCTCTACTAAAAATGCATCCTTTTGTTTTTTTGAGACAGAATCTCATGCAGTTGCCCTTGGTAGAGTACTGTGGCATCACAGCTCACAGCAACCTCAAACTCTTGAGCTCAAGTGATCCTCCTGTCTCAGTCTCATAAGTAGCTGGGACTATAGGCAAAAAATGGACCTTTTTTAAAGGGGAAAGATTCTGGCTTTCTAACACCACCAGCCCTTGGAAACACATGATGAATAAGAACGTTCTGTTGGCTTGTTATTCTCACCTGTTGAGACATGTTCTTCCACTATGACATATTCATGGTTTTCACCTACATGAGGGAGGCCCGTGGTCACTGCCATGGCTGCATTGCACACTGTCTGGCTCTGCCTCCGTGAGGTCCTCCAGGGACCAGCTGTGCACTGTGGCTGGTGGCGAGGAAGAGAATGGCTCAGCCTTTACAGAAGAGCCAGAGCAATGCTGCTTGAACCAGAGTCTTACATAAAAGAGGTCAGCTTCTGTTTCCAAACATATACTAAGGCAAACACACTATGTCTTGAGATACTCTGGTCTCTCATCTTTATCCGGTGAAGAACGCAAAACTCCATTTTTCTTCAGCCTAAAAGAAAACTTCTATACATGCCAGCGTGTGCAACTAGATGTCAGCAAGGTCACTGTTTTAGAAAAAAAGCAGACTTCAAATCTCAGTTTGACGTCAAGATTATCCTGTTAAAAGCAATGCTTACAAAATAGGCAGAATCTTGACAAGATCACTGAAAGTGTGTATCTATAAAATGCATTTTATTGTCCAATTGCTTTTAATACAAAATCTGAATCATCTTAACTATTTGGGAAAATAGACAGTGTTTGTTTTGTTTTGTTTCAGTTCTTTGGTAAGAAGAACATGGCTGTCAAGGCCAAATCCATGCTCATCGGTTGCTCTATTCTATTAGCATTTTGTCTGTGGATGCTGGTGTGGCCCTTGCTCACAAGTTAGTTTTGTCTTTGGAGCATACAGCTTTGGTAGCACCCTGGGTTCCCACCAACTATTCCATCCTCACCTCCTAAAGTTTTTGGAGTCCACGCTCTCCAAATGGAGAATTAGCATGCTCTGTTCTTTTCTTGTTGTTGTCTACATATTTTCAATAACTAAAAAAAACTGGGCATTAACATGGCTATTTTCTCTAAACAGGGGCTATTATTCAATAATAGAATATATTTCCATTTTAAAATGTCATAAATTCAAAGCATGTTTTATATGATAAATTAACTACTAATGTTATCAAATTTTTTTTTTTTTTGAGACAGTGTCTCACCATGTCACCCTGGGTAGAGTACTGTGGCATTACAGCTCACAACAACCTCAAACTCTTGGGCTTAAATGATTCTCTTGCCTCAGTCTTCCAGTAGCTGGAACTACAGGCATCTCCCACAACACCCAGCTATTTTTTGTTACAGTGGTCATTGTTGCTTAGCAGGCCCATGCCGGGCTCGAACCCGCCAGCCTCAGTGTATGTGGCTGGCACTGTAACCAATGAGCTGCGGGCACCGCCTCAATATCAATTTGTTAATTGAAAATCTGTACAGTGGATTCCTTCTCCTTTTTTGGCTTTCCTTTTCACTGATCTCATTCTTCTGCAGAATTTCGTCTATGATTTTTTCAACTGACCCATAAAAATTGTACATATTTGTAGGGCACAGTGTAGTATTTCAATATACATACACAATGTGTAAGGATCAAATCGGGGTAATTAGAATATCTATCACACAAAGAACTTGTCATTTCTTTGTGTTAGAAAACATTCAAAATTCACTCTTCTAGCTATTTGAAAAATATACAATCAGTTGTTGTTGATTGTAGTCACTTCACTCTGTTTCTATCGAACAATAAAGCTACATTAAGCAGCCTTTGACTATCCTCGTCCCCTCCTACCCTCCCCCGCCTCTAGTAACCACATTCTACTCCCTACTCTATGAGATCAACTTTTTTAGTTTTCACTAAGAGTGATAATATGCAGTATTTAACTTTCTGTGCTTAGCATATGTCACTTAACTTGAGGTCCTCCTGGCTTATCCATGTTGCCATGAATGACAAAACTTTGTTCTTTCATGGGGCTAAATAGCATTCCTTTGTGTATATAGCCTGCATTTTCTTTATCCATTTGCCCATTGGTGCAAACTTAGGCTGATTTCTCATCTTGCTGTTGTGAATAGTGCTATAATAAGTATGGGAATGTAGATGTCGTTTCAACATGCTGATTTCATTTCCTTGGAATATATACTCTGTAGTAGAATTTCTAGATCATATGGTGGTTCTATTTTTAATTCTTGAGGAAATCCTATCCTGTTTCCATAATAGCTATCCTAATTTGCATTCCCACCAACAGCGTGTAAGAGTTCCCCCTTCTCCATATCCTCATCAAATTTGTTATTTTTAGTCTTTTTTCTAATAACTATTCCATCTAGGGTGAGATGATATTTCATTGCTGTTTTGATTGGCATTTCCCTGATGATTACTGTGGTTGAGCATTTTTCATAGACTTATTAGCCATTTGTATGTCTTCTTTTGAGAAATATCTTCAATTCATTTGCTTATTTCTTGATGATTTTTTAAAATTTTTGCTGTTGAGTTCCTCATACACATATATTTTGAATATTAACTCCTTGTCAGATGAGTAGTTTACAAATATTCTTTCTCATTCTGCAAGCTGTCACTTAAATTCGTTGATTGTTTCATTTGTTATGTGTAAGATTTATAGGTAGACATATAGTTCTTAGTTCAATCTCAGTAGGTTGCGTGTCCAGGAAGAAGTAAAAAAGTATCCATGTCAGCCAGGTTTTGTAATTTGTTGGTGTATAGTTGTCCTTTGGGAGCATATTGTTTAATTTCCATGCATTTTTACAATTTCAGTAATTGTTCTTATTCTTAAATTCTAGTTTTATTGCATTGTGGTTAGAAAATACACTTGATATGACTTTAATTCTTTTAAATTTGTTGAGAATTGTTTTGTGACATAACACATTGTCTGTCATAGAGAATGTTCATATGCTGATGAAAGATTGTAAATTCTGCAGCTATTGGATAAAAATGATCTGTAAATGATTGTTAGGTTCATGTGGTTTAAAGTGCAGTTTAGACCCAGTGTGTTCTTGGTTTTCGTTTGCTGTCCAGAGGATCTGTTTGATGTTGAGAATAGGATATTGAAGTCCCTCACTATTATTGCATTAGTGTTTATGTCTCCCTTTAGATCTAATAATTTTTGCTTTATGTATCTGGGTACTCTGGTATTGGGCACATATATATTTACATTTGTTATCTCCACTTGCTGAACTCCCATTTATCATTACATAATCTCTTTTTATGGTTTTTTACTTGAAGTCTGTTTTATCTGATGTAAGTATAGCTATCCCCACTTACTTTTAGTTTCTTTTTTGTATAGAATATCTCTTTACAACCCTTCACTTTTATTCTATTTGGGTCTTAACTGCTGAAGTGCTTATTGTAGGCAGCATAGATAGATGGGTCATTTTTTTAACCATTCAGCTAATCTATGTCTTTTATAAGTGAACAATTTAATCCATTTACATGCAAGGTTATTATTGACAAGCAACAGCCATTTTGTTAATTATTTTGTGGTTTCATTGATCTTTTGCTTCTTTCTTTGACCCTTTATCATTGCAGTTTCATAAGGTTTGATTCTTTTCTCTTTTTCCTTCATGTAACTTCTCTAACAGTGAGTTTTATACTTTCATGTGTTTTCATGACAGTGATTATCATTTTTTCACTTCCAGATATAAGAATCCCTTGAGCATTTTTGTAAGCTGGTCTATTGGTGATGATTTCCCTGTTTTCACTTGTCTGGTATATATAATGGATTTTCTTTATATCCTTATTTCAAAAGATAATTGGTAAAGGTGAAATAATTCTTTTTTCCTCTGTCCAAATCTTTTGTCTGTTAGGCAATGTCTTATTCAAGAGAAGGATAGCATATTTGTAAATCTATACCCATATACTGTACACATTTCTGCATACATATTCAAAAGAAGTGAATCATTATAATAGCCTGAGGTATCTTTTCTGTGTGCACTCTTAGCACTAGGTTTTTATTTATTCATAAGCATATTGACACACTTGTTCCACCTATCATCCAATTTTCCACCACTAGAGCTTATTTAAACTCTTTGAATTCAATGACTACTTAACTTGTTCTTGTGTTACTATAACTAGGGAAATGGTACTCTAAGATTTAATTTATCTAAAATTATATGCTAGTGCTACTTGCCCAATAAATTATCTTGTTCTTATTCTTCTAATTCCCAATTATCATGGTATATGGACAATCCCCAGTAAAATATTTAAATTGAAGATATGCACAAATTAATAAAGTCTGATCTTATAGTTAAGCAAAAGTTGTGACAAGATGGAGCTTTAGGTTCAATGTGACTCGTCATGTTGCTTTCAACAACTTAGGCTTGTATTTTCATAAAATCCTGGTGCACAGGTTGAGTTAGTATTTTTTAAATGATGTGATATTTGCTACATGTTGTAATAGACATTTTCAAAGTCAACCAAAAAATTGATATTTTCAGAGTTCCTCAGCTGATGATGTACATATAAGATGTAGACCACTCACTCAGATAAGTGAAACAGTCTTTTCAATTCAAACACACAGAATTAGACAGAAAATCTTGTTTTCCAATATAAAGTAAGTTACCCAACCACTTTTTCTTTTTCCTCATCTGATTTTTTCAAAATGTTTCACATGACAAACTTTATACACACCAGTCACAATTTAAATTGTGTGATTTTAAAATGCCTATTTCACATTATTTCAGGGTTTCTTTGCTTTCAAGACAATTACTCAAATGGGAAACAAAAAGTAAAGTGGAAATACAGATTAACAGTCAAAACCCTAAAGGTTCATTTTGATCAAATGTTCTGGATAATTCATTGGGCAAGTAGCACTAGCATTATAACTTTAGATAAATTAAATCTTAGAGTACCATTTCCTAGTAGTAACAATTAGACTTTTTATCTATAAACATTAGATTGTGGGGGGTAAAGTGTACTTTGTGTTAGTTGAAAGTTTCTCATTACTTATCTGCGAGCTACTTTGGTCAAGATGACCATGAACATTTTTCAAATTTTGCTAAGATTCTTTTAATTTTTTGTGTGATTCCAAGATAAAATTTAACATCAAGTATTGTTCCAAAATAAAAATGATCTAATGCTCAGAAGACTTAGAAAGCCTTTTATAAGTGCATTTAAGTAGACTTAAGAACTAAAACAAACAAAAAAATGTATTAGCAAAAGGAAAGAAAGAATAAATCATGAAAATTTTGGAAGAAAGAATAGATAGGACTCGAAGGGGAACATGCTATATTTCTAGGGAGTAACACCTTGTCATTGTAGCTGTTATTACAAAACAGCTAAGGGAATACTTGGGGAAAATTTAAACCATACATATCTACAATTCTAGATTGATTTTGAGGACTAATTATTGGCTAAGAAAAGAAAGCTGGTGTGACAAACAGCAAGCTGAATAAATGACTGATAGCTGCTGCAGAAGTCAAACAGAAACCAAAGGAAATAGAGAAAATGCATTCACAAAAAGAATAAATGTCTCAGAACAGAAAATATGTGCTGTAGGAATGACCATTAAACAGAAAACGTTGATCCTCCTCTGAATAATATGGAAAAGAAGAAATAAAGACCCAATGTCCTCCTTACATTCAGCTATTTAACTCATAAATAATAAATCTTGATTTTACAGTGAATGCTACCCACATATTAAAGCACATAGCAATAATATTGACAGCATTATTGACCTATTCATATATATAAAGATTGAGTATTGGAAGTTGGCCACATTGAAGGCCCATGAAGAAAACTGAAAAGATATTTTGGGGCAGTGGGGAGAGATTTGTAAGGTTATAACCTCTGTATCCTTCATGGGAGATAAGCAAGGTGCTTATTGGAAGAATATCGCTCCACATGACTACAAATGCCTTTCTCTGAAAAATCGCTTAAACATAGAACAAAGGGTGATAATGAAAGTTTCTTTACTCTTGTGTAGGCTATTCTTCTAGAAATTGCCCAGGCTACAGAATTAGGCAGCTATAGTTACTCGCTGCTCATTATTATCCAAATTATACAAATAGCTTAACTTTTATGAACTTCAGTTTCCTCATCCGTTAAATGGGAACACAAAAACTCATGGTGTTGTCAGAGACTAATAGGAGCTCTCGTATGTAGAGAGACTAGTTCATGTCTGGTTAGCAAGGAGCATTTATGGAAGATAAACTTCGTAGGATTTGACATCATAGTTTTAAAACAACACTTTGAAGTCTTGCACACTGAGATGGGACTGTTCTAACAACAGTACGAATCATGAAAGTTACAGAATCTGGCCAAGGTGTTAAGAAAAGATCCTTTACCCAATGGGAATGTTGGAGACAATGTAGAATAGTTAGGAACGATTACTAGATCTGTTTCATTATAACATTCCAATAAATTTAAATTCTTCAAACAAGTGGTTACAAATATATATTTATTTAATATACACTCTAAGTAATAACAACTTCTCAAGCTACTTAATATTCCAAAGAAAAGACTTTTGAAACATGGATCTGATCTCCTAGGAGAATAAAACAAGGCCCCAAGAGAAAACAAGCCATTCCTAGAGGGAACCCTCTTACGACTGCAATATTATTTCAAGGGTTTTGGCTATTAGAAGAGAGGTGCTAGGTTTTTTTACTGTATTAATGACAGATGGATGTTTTTCTATAATCACTCTGATACAATATGAATAATCAACTGGCACAGAAATTAGTTTCACTGAAAGACAAAGAATCCAAATTGTGCAGACAGTGGTACAATTGTAATCATTTTTTAAAGACTATAAGAACAAAATGATAATATCAAAAAGTTGCCATTGTAGCTTGCTGCTGCAGAAAGAATTCCTTAGAAACTCCGTATTTGTTCAAAAGCGTTGCCAGAGTTGGGTGGCACCTGTGGCTTGACGGTGGCAGGTTTGAACCCAGTCCTGGCCAGCTAAAACAGCGCTGACAACTGCAACCAAAAAATACCCGGGCGTTGTGGCGGGCGCCTGTAGTCTCAGCTACTTGAGAGGCTGAGGCAAGAGAATCGCCTAAGCCCAAGAGTTGGAGGTTGCTGTGAGCTGTGACACCACAGCACTCTACTGAGGGTGATAAAGTGAGACTCTGTCTAAAAAAAGCCATTGCCAGGGCATTACACACTGAGTTCTATGCAGCCCAAAAGCATGTGAATGGCAATAACAGGCTGTCCCATGACTGAAGACTCTCCCTGCTCCTCCCTTTCTTATAGGCAGAAGAAAATATCTGCCGCAGTGATCTCACCAAAGATTACAATCCCAGTAACACCCGGCCCACACAACCCTATTTATATGTAAGCTTGGAGTAATAAATAAGCTATTGAACTCAAGGATAAGTAATCTTCTGCAAGAAAATCTAATGAAAAAGAAAGTGCTAGTTACCCTTTAAGTATTAAGCCAGACTCTTCAGCCATCTGCTTACAAAGAGCACCGGCTGTTGGGCTGTGTTTTCAGGCAAAGATTTATAATCTGAATGAGAGTGTCAGATACTATCATTTCTTATGGTTTAATGGTTCAACCTGGCCTTCTCTATTGGACATACATCAAAGAAAATATTAGTAATACTGTAGTGTATGCTTGAAATTTTCTAAGAGAATTAATTCTAAGTGTCTTGACCACACACTCCCAAAAATCATAACTATGTGAGGTGAGGGATATGTTAATTAGTTTGATTGTAGTAATCGCTTCACAATGTATACATGTATCAAAACATCACATTGTACGTCTTTTATTTGTCAAGTCTACTAGAGGAAAATTGGAAAAATAAACCAGTAAATTGTTCTACCACGCTGGCTAAAAAACAAAAAAAGGAATGAAAACAAAATGTTAAATCAGGTTATCATCTTAGTCAATTTTGCAACCACTGGAAGCAGGCTCTAATTAATTTAGTACTTAGAGTATGTCTCATCTTAAAGTAATTTCATGGATTCAAACCAAGTCCTTAAGGTTTTCCAGAAAAATATGAAAAGATCAGGCAAGGAACAATTTGCCTCCCTGAAAATCCTAAAACTGGGATCAATTTATAATCACAGATGATTTGGAAGGATAAGATCCCTATGGAAAGATAATTGTGTTAAGCATCTAGGCACAGATGATTAGGGAGAACTTCGGCATCTCATGTGAACTCAAAAAGTCTTAAGAAATCTAGATTCACCAATATGGAAAAAAATCAGGCACCTGGTGTTTTAGGGTGAATTTTAGTACAGACAATGAAAATAATAGATGTACAGGAGGAAAGAAGGTATTAATCCTGTGTGAAATACTGTGTTTCCCACATGAACAGACTTTTATACTTGGGGTAGCATTCATTCATTCATTTTTTCTTTCTTTCATTCATCCAACAAATATTCATTGACTTTTATCGTATGCCCAGCTCTATGCTGCTTATAGAAATGCAGAAGCATTCATTTTTGCCTCATGTCTATACTTAAGAGCTTAAAAGTAGGGGCAATAAAGACCCTGTCATACATGCTTGTGGTGTAATATCCCAGGGACAGAAAAAAAGTGTGACAGAGGCTGATATAAAAGATCTTAGAAGTAAGTCTTTTTGGGAGCTTCAACTTACCCATGACGAGTGATTGCATCAGACAAGCTATATCTTTTCTCTAAAGTCTCAAAATATTATGGTTTGTTATTCATCTACAAATGCCCTTTAAAACTTCCAAAAGGGCCATTTTAAACTGTAAAAGTGATTTCTCTGGTGTTTTAATGACAAAATTACCTCTCTCTTCTTCAATGTCAGAAAGGTAACATAGTATTTCTCTATATCTTCTTATAATGTCTGATACCTGTATTAGCCTTTTGAATTTTAGTTTATATTTTATGTGGAATTATTGAACTTATTTTAATGTTTAAATCTGTTATAAAGTTGATATTTGTGCCCTTTTAAAAAATGATGTCTCAGTTTAAAAATTAAAGATGAGGAAGGTGTAGAAATCCTTGTTCTGCCACAATTCTCCTGGCCTCCAAGGAGGATTGTATCGGTGTGCTCTTTCATCTCTTTCCAGGTCAGATTACATCTACCCTGGCTCTACACTAAACTTTGTTGTGCAGCAATGAACAACAAGATTATTATTCTTTGAAGATCATGGTTTTGATATATCTACATGGATATTAAAGCATCCTAAAAGATTTTCTGCATTGAAGAAATGCTTGAGTTTAGGTGAATCACTGTCTATAGGCAAACGTGTAAACAGACAAAGGGTATAACGCAAGCACACACCCTGCTGAGAGCCTCTAAATGCCAGGTGACTGCCCTGCTATGGACCTCAGACCACCATCTACAAGAGTGAACTGC
Source organism: Perodicticus potto (assembly GCA_963574655.1). Classification (NCBI taxonomy): domain Eukaryota; kingdom Metazoa; phylum Chordata; class Mammalia; order Primates; family Lorisidae; genus Perodicticus; species Perodicticus potto. Next base: position 3,129 of record CAUYRH010129948.1, on the reverse strand, counting down.
CAAGAGTCTAGTATGCCCCTCCTGGGCTTCTCAGCACCCCCGGAACTTACCTGGATTGACACCAGTTGGCCGCTTCCGACTCACTGCCCTCTGCACTCCTGTGTCCTAGTTCTCAGAATGCCATTTGGCACTTGTTCCTGGCTTCTTCTAATGCTTGGCTCAAGACTCCTCACTGCATGTAGACAAAATTTCTTCGCTCAAAATTCCCAGGTCATTTCCCCTCAGAGATGATTCTGGCACTTGCTCTGTGACCTAAGTATTATCAGCCGTGGATGAAAGGCACTACTGACCCCTGCTGTTGTCCCAGAACACGCAGACCGCCACAGCTAGTCCTGTGAAAGAAGCTGGACACGGGCGTACCCACTCCAGACATACAAAGCTTTGTGACGGGGTCTCTGCCACCTTCCTGCCAGCCAGGGGCCTGCTCAGCACGGCGTGACATTCCACGGAAGACTACTTGTCATCCCCTAAACACCTCGTGTTTCTTGTGCTGCTGATCCTTTGTCTATTGGTATGTTTTCTACACCTTCTAAGGATTCCTTCAAAGTAGCAAGACTCAGGCAGCATTCTGCTGCCCCACAGTGAGCGTGAAGACTCGGCTGTGACTGCACAGTGGCTAGTTCACTCTTCAGGTATTGCTTTACTTTCTCATCTGTTTTCCAAACACACTCAGAGTCCTTACAGAGTCTTGGGAAGCATCTTACTCTTCTCTGAATCTTTGGTTCCCAGGACCGGCCTTAGGGGGAAGGAAGTCATTTAGTGTGAACCGGTGTGTCCATACATTTCTAGTAATGGCTACTTGACTGTTAAATGTCATCTACACTTCAGTGTCAGGTTCAGAAATACTTTTATGTTTTTCATTTATAATTATATTGTATTATTCTGCTAGTTTTTTTCCTCAGGTTTTTATGAGGAATGAAAAATTTATTTGAATCTTTTTCTTGGTAGTGCTTGGAATGTTCCTTTGTTATAAATACTTGCCTTGGCATCTGCCCCTTCTGGTGGGACACCAGCATTCTGTCAGTTAACACTTTTTATGTGTTGCAAGTTCTATACAAATAGTATCATACAAATCCCCCCAAATACATCTTAATTTTAACTTGCCATTTATTATGAGAATACCTTCTTTTACCACCTCACTTTTCACATATTCCACTGGACTTCTTCAAATTTAGCATAATTCTTTATTGCTGAATATTTATAACACACTTCTGAAATTAGCAATATTTGTGTTAACATGGGTTTCTAAGTTTGTTCAGGTGGCAAAACTCTTGGAAGAATGGTGTATGCTGATGTCCTAAACTCTCCTTTAAAGGAGAGGCAATGTTACTCACAGAAAATATGGCTGTATTACGTGAATTCAATATAAAAACCCCAACATAAAATGCCTGTATCCTTAGAAAAGAAGAAAATTGGTGGAGTAAACGCAATTATTAAAGTTATTTATGACTTATCCTTATTCGTTGTTGAAAAAATGAAATAAAAATATTTCACACACACAAAAATATCCTACTGGAAGACCCAGTTTTACTGGTAATCCAGAATTTCTTTCAGGATAAAACATAGCTTTTATATTTCAGAGTCTGTAATTATGCCTTGTAAAGTAGTTTCCAAACTATTTTGTTTTTGTAGAACACATGTATTTCTGTACTAAGTTGAATAGCAGCAATATTTTAACCTAATTTATAGACAAAGTTAATAACTATCATTTACTCCATTTTGTGTTTTTCTCTCAGCAGTTTTTTCCACTCTACTTCTTTCTATGTTACCTTCTAGGAGATGACAAAATTAATTTATAAGCAGTAAATGGATGTTAATGCAAACCCCAATAATGGTGATGGTAATAGTAAGTCTTAGACATCACTTCTCCATGTACCAAGCACCATGTTAAGAGCTTTATTGCTAAGTATAATTTGGTTTTCCCAATAGCACTGGAGAATATTATTTCCACTTTATAGATGAACAAATTGAGGTTACAGAGGATGAATAACTTCTCTACTGCCTCTTAAAGTTTCTCCTTTGCCTTTATTATCTTCTTGCCTAGATTTTTAGGCATCTTCTAAAAACAGTAATGAAGTAGATGGAGGATGATATTCTTATTAAAACTCTTTGTGATGTTTGTGAGATGGAAAAGATTCACCCCAAACTTGCTAGTCTACATTCCACAAATCTTTCACTGTGTTTCCAGTTTGGTGGTGAGTGGGTCATTGTTTTCATTTGTTTGGTTTTTGCAGCATGTAAATTGAATTTGAGTGCCTTTTACAATGCTCTTTTGCAACAAGCGTTCTGCAGTGTTGGCAAGGTTTTCCCAGCTAATTGTCAGTTGAGCTGCCTTCTTTCAAGTTCTATATCCATCACTGGAGGGATGATAACTAGAATGGTTTTGTTCTACCGTGTGAGACTTAAGGGAAGAGCAGGTGCAGTTGGGAATGGATTAATTGAGACCTGGCTCAAGAGATATTATCTTTTTCCCTTTAGAGAGAGTAATAGAATTCTCTGAATGTATAGCCACCAGTGGGTTTTATTAACACATGAAACTTGGAACATCATTTAGATAAATCATTGATGTTTTTGTGCAGATCCATCATGTGATTTGAGGTGCTTTCCAGCATATCTGGGTCCAGAAATCAATGAATGGCTTGTGCTTACTAACATAGGCCATTCTTCATCTGTGCCAGACAGAGGATGGGAAATAGATGTGTGTTAATTTTTAATTAGATTCACAAATAACATCCCTTTGGGGCACAAAAAAGGATAAAGTTGCACAGGGAGTTTATTCTGAGATACATTAAAAACCCACATCAAATATACATCAGAACACATCAAAGTACCCACCGGTACAGTCCAAATGGCTGTAGGCAACACATCAATTGGTATAAACTCTGAGCCAGGGTGGGTGCGCCCCCCAACCAGAGCTCGCCATCCGTCACTTTCCATTGTCACTCAGCTGGTGTGGTCCTCTGGTGAATGCACCCGACGGGCCTGTTCTCTGTTTTCTCTGCATGACCGGGAGGGTCACAGCTGATTCTCCCACCCTTCTCCATTCTATGATGCATTATAATTTAGGACATCCTTAGTGGATAAGGTTCACATCCTATTCAAAGAGGTATTTATGAAAAACAGGTGCTG
>CAUYRH010129943.1:0-51446 GCA_963574655.1 Perodicticus potto | reverse complement strand
TTGAGACAGAGCCTCAAGCTGTCACATTGGATAGAGTGCCATGGCATCACAACTCACAGCAACCTCCAATTCCTAGGCTCAAGCAAGTCTCCTGCCTCTGCCTTCCAAGTAGCTGGGACTACAGGCGCCTGCCACAACACCCGGCCATTTTTTGATTGCAGCCGTCATTGTTGTTTGGCGGGCCCGGGCTAGATTCGAACCTGCCAGCTCAGGTGTACGTGGCTGGCGCCTTATCCCGTTGAGCCACAGGCGCTGAGCCCATTTCTAAGTCTTTGAGAAATAGACTCTTATGTGCACACAACAGGACACAAATAAGGCTTGGAGCCTTGTTAACAACAGTGACCAATGTCAGTGTAGATGTCAATCAGTAGAAGAATCTGTGAATAAATTAGAGTACACCATAGATTATGTCAGTCAGGGGCCAGTTAAGAAATACAATTAGTATCAGTTATTTTCCCCACAATGTTCTGCTACAAACATTTTCAAACATATGGGAAAATTGAAAAACGTGTAAAGCAAACACCCATATACCCACCAAAATTAACATTTGGGCTTATTTGCTTTATCGCCTGTCTATCCATCAATCCATCTGTCTATCCATCTTATTTTTTGGATGCCTTTAAAAATAAGGTATAGACAGCAATATCCTTTGCCCAGAAACACTTCAACATGTATATCATTAACTCAAGTTCCATATGTGTTTAAAGATTTTTAAGGTAAATTTTTGTATAATCAAACATATAAATCTCAAGTCTGCTATACAAAGAGTTTTGCCAAATTCACCCACCTGTGTAATTCAAACCTCTCATCAAGATATAGAATGTATGCTTCATACTAGAATGTTCACTCAAGCCCGTTCCCACTGCCTCCACCTCCACTGGCAAATACTGTTCTGATTTTTTCCCGCCAGAGTTTAGTTTCATCTATTCCAGGATATCACATGAATTAAGTCATACTGTGAGGCCTTTTTCAGTCAGCCCAATGTTTTTAAGTGTCACCTGTGTCATTATATGTATCACTAGTTTGCCCCTTCTTTTTACTGAACGATATTCTGTTGTGAGGATATACCACAGTTTGTCTGTTCTTCCATCGGTGGACACCTGAGCTGTTCCTAGTTTTTGCCTATTGTGAGTAAATCTGCTATGGACTTCTGTTTTTAAACACTTCTTTTGTGGTCATATGTTTTCATTTCTTTTGAGTAAGTGCCTAAGACTAGATTTACTGGTTCATAGGATAGATTACTATTTAGATTTATAGGAAGGATCCAACATTGCCCACCTCCCAGACCAGGGCCCATGCCCCCTGCTCAGCCAGCCTGCTGGGGCCACCCTCTGCCTTTATGGTGAATTCTCTCTTGGGGTCCTCCACCCCTGTCCACTCTTGTCATTGGGCCTGTTCAGAAACGCTACAGGCCACCAGGTTTGCCTCAGTGCCTGTAACTCTCACAGTGAAGGGCTGGGAGCCTCCACCGCTTTCATTCCAGGAACCCTGTTTCCTCTCAAATGTTCCTATGTCTCCCCCAGAAACCTCCAGCCTCCCCACACCAATTGGTGGGATTGAAATTGGGTGAAAACATTGGCTGATTCCAAGCTGTGAGTGAGCTCCAATATTCCATGCCTAGGTCTGAACTCTCATGGCCTCCAGCCTGAGTTCTCTGGGCCCAGAGTGGCTGGGGCAGACGCTGTGAGACAGGCAAACACTAGACATCTGGGGCCAGGTCCAGGGCTGCAGGCCCAGAGCCAACTCCCTGGCCTACCCAGCCTATAGCAGCTCTCATCTTCCTACGATGTCTCGGAGAGGCCACCCTCTGCCGTGGGCTACGAGATGTGAGTGATGGGTGCTCTCCAGTTCTGGTTAGTCTCAGGCTTCCTCCAACTGTATTAGAGGACAGAGGTGAGAATGTGCACACCTAACAGAGACGCCCTGGTTCCAGACCCAACTGTGGCCTTCTCTGATATCTCTTATAGCTTCTGTTCTGAGAAATTGCAAGTATACTGTAAGATAGAGAGAAGGCTCAGCTCCTTCTTTCCATAGGCAGCCTGAGCTTTGAGGCCAAGGGCAAGATACCTTCCTGGGAGCTCGGACTTCTGTCTATAAAGAGCCATACCAATGGCAGGTGGTCATGGTTACAGCTGACCTATGAGCTTGGGCAAGCCAGGTGAGCCCAGGTAAATGGAAGCGCCTCCCACCACCTGGCGTGACCCTTTTCTCTTGAATTCATGCCCACCATCACCTCCATCACTCTTTATCCTCACCACACCCTTGGGAGGGAGGGTAGCCACACAGGAAATATTAACCCCCTTTACGGAGGAGGAGACTGAGGCTTAAAACAGGGAACTGACCTGCCAGATGCCCAGGAGGGAGCCTGGGTTTCTAACTCTCTCTGTGCGTGTCCTGCTGTTTCATATATTAATCAAAGGTGAACTCCCACCTGCGGGGAGGGAGCAGGTAGAGCCTCGTGGCTAAAAGCTAGTCAGGAGCCAGTCCTGACTCTGCACCTACCAGGGCAAGTCACTCAACCTGTCTGTGCCTTGGTATTTTCCTGAGTAAAATTAGCATTCTGAGAGTGCTCATGTTATTTATAATATAAGTGTTAGTATTATTAGAATGCATTCCAAAAATTAAATGAGTGAACATAGGCAAAACAGTTGGAATGACCTAGCACACAGCAGGTGCTATGGTTTAAATGTGTCCCCAAACTTCACATATTGGAAATATAATCCCTAATGCTACAGTATTGGGAGGTGGGGCCTAATGGGAGGCACTTGGGTCCTGAGGGCTCTGCCCTCTGGAATGGATCAATGCTGCTGCAGGAAGGCTTGCCGGAGTGGGCTGGTTCTCTCCTGGTCTTTCACCATGTGAGGACACAGCGTTCCTCCCCTCCAGGAGGTGCAGCATTCAAAGTACCATCTTGGAACCAAAGGGCCGTCCTTCTGCAATGTGGCACTGAGTGAGGGATGCACAAATGTCTTAGGCTGGTGGTTCTCAACCTTCCTAATGGCACAACTCTTCAGTACAGTTCCTGTGGGTCGTGACCCACGGGTTGAGAACCACTTTGTAGGCCATGAGATACCCAGCCTTTGAGACGCAGGACTTGAGAAGGGGCGGGTCTGGCTGGTCCAGGTGATGCCTGTGTGAAGCCGCCCTGGTCTCCAGCTGCAGAAAAGTGTGCTTCCCAGACCTCTTCCAGTTGCCCACTCCCTGGCAGGGTTAACTGAAGGGAGGCCTCCATGGAGCTGCATATCCCACAGCTCACAGCCTTTCCAGCTTCAGCTACAGAAATCTCTCTCTTTGTTCAGACCCTGTTTCCAAGGCCAGACCTCTTCCGCCAGTGACGCTCTTCAGCTAATGATGTCCATGGAGACAGTGGAGGCTGCAACGCGCAGCCTGGCCCAGGAGTTGCCAGAGGGAGGGCAGCTTGCCGGGGGCACTCAGCCTGTGGTGTGGCAGGGTTGGTGAGCACGTCCGTCCCCAGGGAACAGGAGGCCTGAAAGCCAGGGCTGCAGCCACCTCCTGCTAGGTCACACAGAGGGGAGCCAGGCCCAGAGACCTCTGCCATCAGGAGTCCAGGCAGAGCCAGGCTTATAATCCACGGCTGTGAACCCCTCTGTCCCCAGAACAGTGGGTCCCAAATTGAGCAAACATCAGAACCACCTGGAAGGGTTGTCTAATCACCAACTGATGACCACCCCCCCCCCCGTTTTGGTTCAGTGGCATTTTAACAGGTATCCAATGATGCCAGTGCTGACTTTGGAAACCATCATTTAGGAGGCTGTGCTGTGCCTAAAAGGGGGAATGGAACCCAAGAACCCATGTCGAGAAGGAAGAAATAGCAGCTGCCTTCTGGAAGGAAATGGAGGACAGAGTTCTAGGATGGACAGGCCCCAGGGGAAGGCTGGGTGGAGGAGGGGAGGGGGTCCTGGGCAAGACCAGTCCAGAGGGAGGCCAGGCACCTAGGGACAAAACAGAAGGAGCCACTTGATCCTGGTTCCACACAGACACAGGGGCAACATGGGAGAGTGGCTTCACCCCAGCCCCAATTCTGCCCTGGGGGACCCCAGGTGTGTGTCAGGCTGTCAGGTCAGCGGTATAGCCAGTGTTCTCATGAACACTGTGGGTCAGACCCTCAGAAGGTCAGATCCTCACCTTTGTGGGTCTCAGTGTCCCTGATGAAAAATTCTTCTTCATTAGAAACATGGCATGTACCAGCCTAGGCCAGGGAGAAGGTAGGGGTGTGTGTGTGTGGGTGAGAGAGAGGAAGAGAGACTGGGAGCCGGCAAAGGGGAACACAGCCATATGCAGACTTCTTGCTCATTCAAGTATGCCTCCTGGGCTAGGGACATCAGCCTCAGCTGGGAGCTTTAAAAAATTCTAAGGCCCAGGCCATAGCCAAAAATCTGCATTTGAATAAGGCCCCTCAATGACAGAGGCACAGGAGCAAGAGGATCACCTAGAAAGATTTTAAAAATACTCAAGCCTGAGTTCCACCTCAGAGACCCTGATGTCATAAACATGAATTCCAATCCTCACTCTGCCACTACCTAGCTATTGGCCAAATCACTTTTTTCTCTCAATTTCCTTAACAGTAAAATGGGAATATTAACAACCTTTCTAGACCAAAAGATAAATTGTGATTAATTATTAGGGTTCTTGGTTAATGTTTAGTCATGAATCTTCAATTTTACCCTTAAGAAAGCTTAAGACCGCTCTGGGCCTCAGTTTCCCCACTTATAAAATTAAAGATTGGGGGTGGCACCTGTGGCTCATCAAGTAGGGCACTGGCCTCATATACCGAAGGTGGCAGGTTCAAACCCGGCCTCAGTGAACTGCAAAAAACAGAAAAATAGCCGGGCGTTGTGGCGGGCATCTGTAGTCCCAGCTACTCGGGAGGCTGAGGCAAGAGAATCGCCTAAGCCTAGGAGCTGGAGGTTGCTGTGAGCTGTGTGACACCACGGCACTCTACTGAGGGTGATAAAGTGAGACTCTGTCTCTACAAAAAAAAAGAAAAGAAGGGGTGCCTGTGGCTCAGTGAGTAGGTTGCTGGCCCCATATACCAAGGGTGGAGGGTTCAAACCCGGCCCTGGCCGAACTGCAACAAAAAAATAGCCGGGCGTTGTGGCGGGTGCCTGTAGTCCCAGCTACTCGGGAGGCTGAGGGAAGAGAATCGCCTAAGCCCAGGAGTTGGAGGTTGCTGTGAGCTGCATGACGCCACAGCACTCTACCGAGGGCGATAAAGTGAGACTCTGTCTCTACACACACACACACACAAAAAAAAAAAAAAATTAAAGATTGGATCACTGTTGGGGTTGCTTGTTTTGAATGCGTCACCTCTAAAGTATTTGTTGGAAACTTAATCCCCAAGTGTTGGGCCTAAAAAGAGCTGATTAGGCCCTGGGGCAGAGTGAATGGATCAATGCTACCTCTCAGAGTGGGTCCATTATAAAAAGGTGGATTCACCCCTCAAGCTCTCTTGCCCTCTCTTTGGCTTTCTGCCATGGGATGATGCAGCCCCTTCATCTTGGACTCCCCAGCCTCCAGAACCATGAGGTTCTGTTTTTTTTATAAATAGCCTAATCTGTGCCTTCCTGTTATGGCAGCACAAAACGGCTAAAGACGGGGCCTTTCTCCATGTTTCTGCCTTTGTACAGAAGGTGACAGTTCCCGCCCTGCCTTCTCAGTCCTCTGCACCCCTTCCTCCAGGGCTTTCCCTTCCCTGCACCCTCTGCCCCCACCTACTTAAACTTAGGTTTGGCTCACAGTCTGCATCCTTTCGGGAGCTTTCCCTGACTCCCTGCCCCCAAGCCCAGATTAGAGATCCCCTGGCATCTCTAGCCCTTTGTCTGATCACCAGCCAGATCGTAAGACCCTGAAGGCACTCTCCAGGCCTGCCTTGCATCCCCATAGGTAGTCTCCATACGTGAACCTGAAAGCTAAATGATGACGTCAAGAGTCTGAGCAACAGACTTCACAACCAATTCTTCCTTCAAATGCGTGGCCTTTATCATCTTGATTCAACTCAATGTGTAGAGGGTAATTGGAGAATAAGAAGGCTCTCATTAATTTAGGTCTCTTTCCTCCTTACCTTAACCCTAATTATCTCATGTTGGACGAACAGTTTTTTCTGCTTAGTAAAAAATCCCCTGATTTACAGGCCCGGGTGCATCTTGACCCCGGTCTCAGTTAGAAAGTACTTTTCCATCTGTCTGCTCCCAGGTAGGGGGGCAAGACAAGAATGAACGGGAACTGCTTGAGGGTAGGCCTTTTGGTTCACTGAGGGATCCTCAGCAAGGTAGGTTCACTGAGGTATCCACAAAGGTAGGTTCTCAATAAATATTTGCTCAGCAAAGGAATCTCTCATCTTGCAGATAAAGGAAGGAGAGGCTCCAGAGTTTGTTTCACCCAAGTTCACAGAGCTGGAGCTTCAGAGTTGAGGAGTGCAGCTTCCTGCGTATGGCCCCTGTCTGCTGCCCTGGATGTGCAGGATCCAACCTGGTAGAGAATTAGTGCTGCAAAATGCACCAACTTCCTTCCTTTCTTTCTTTCTTTTTTTTTTTTTTTTTGATTGTTGGGGATTCATTGAGGGTACAAGACACCAGGTTACACTGATGGAAAATGTACCAACTTTCTAAGCCCCATCTGTTCACACCACTTTTCCAGGGCTGGGGTGACATTTCCCAACATCAGTGCCTTTCTGAGGTCCTGCCAGCCCAGCATCCTCTCTGGCTTTGCTCCCATGGGGACAATGTGCAGATGTGATCTAGTGTGCCTTGGGACACTTTGCTTTCCTCTGCCTCTGAGCAGCTTGCTAACTGCTCATCCCGCTGTAAACATATAGCAGAAGGGTCTCCCCTCTCCTCCCCATGCAGCCCTCAGCTCAGCGTCTGACAGGGACACTTACTGCTCAAAGAGAAGAGCCAAGAGAGGTTTAACCAGGCACTTCGCACTTGCTTCTAAGTCAGGCTGGGACAGATGATGGCTGCAACATGACAGGGCTGGGGGCAGCTTAGTCGGGGTGAAAACCGCCCCGTCCCCCACGCGGCAAATGTGGGAAACCACAGCGCCTGCCTGGAGAGGCCAATGAGTAGCTCCTGACCTCGGGTCCTAGTTTCTGTTAAAAGGATGTGGATTTGAGTCTCAGTTCTGCCACTACCTTCCAAGCAACCTTGGGTGAGTCAGTCCCCACCACCCAAAATGTTCAGAAAAAGCTGCCTTGAAGAAATGGAATCAACTCTGGGAGGCCCAGGTGGGTGGATTGCCAGAGCTCACAGATTCTGGAGACTGGTCTGAGCCAGAGTCAGACCTCGTCTCTAAGATAAAAAATAGCCGGCCATTGTGGCAGGTGCTTGTAGTCCCAGCTACTTGGGAGGCTGAGGCAAGGGGATCCCTTGAGCCCAGTAGTTTGAGATTGCTGTGAGCTGTGACGTCATAGCGCTCAACCAAGGGCGACAAAGAGAGACTCTGTCTCAAAAAAAAAAAGAAAGAAAGAAAGAAAAGAAATGGAAATGAGTGATAACAACTATCATTTGTGCAGTGTTTGACAGTTTCTCTTTTTTTTTTTTTGAGACAGAGCCTCAAGCTGTCACCCTGGGTAGAGTGTCGTGGCATCACAGCTCACAGCAACCTCCAACTTCTGGACTCAAGCGAGTCTCCTGCCTCTGCCTCCCAAGTAGCTGGGACTACAGGCACTCACCACAACGCCCGGCCATTCTTTGGTTGCAGCCATCATTGTTCTTTGGCGGCCCGGGCTGGATTCGAACCCACCAGCTCAGGTGTACGTGGCTGGCGCCTTAGCCCATTGAGCCACAGGCACCGAGCCGACAGTTTCTAAAGCACTTTCATATCCACCATTTCATTTAGTCTTCAGAGCAGGCCTCTGTGCCCATTTTACAGATGAACAAATCGACATATGGATTAAGGACTTAACCACACTCAATGGCACAAGCACACGAAGCAAGGCAGAGACTTGAATCCCTGTTTTCTGACTAAAGCCCTCAGTTTTTCCTCTTTATCACCAGTCAACTAACTTGGATAAACATTTTCTCATCACATATGATACGGAAGGCACAATGGGCATGCCGAGCAATGTCAAGGCCACAGCCCCTGCCCTCTAGAAGCCCCGAGTCCAAAGGCAGAGTCGGACACATTCTTTATGAACAATTCTATGGGGAAGGGAAACAGAGGGGATATGAAATCCTCCTGGGAGGATGAGAAGGGGCTCAGTAGGAAAGAGAGAGGGAGAAAGAGGCAGAGATATTTTACCATGAAATACCCAGAGTATGCAGAGGCTATAGCAGGTCCCAAGTGTCCAAAGATACAGCAGAATTTTGGAAAAGCTGGAGGAGCAGGAAGGGCCTTGGCCAGCAGACTAAAAGGTTCAAGTTTCTTCCTTATGTGACTGGAAAACTTTGAAAGGCCTTAAACACTGTCACCGAACTCAGGTTTACTTTAAAACTTAATCTTAAAATCATTTCCTCGCTAGAGAGGTTCTTTGTTTAAAAAATGGAAATGAACAAAGGAAAAAAATAAAAATCACTTTTACATTGCTCAGAGATAATCAATATTTTCTATGAATAGATACATTTTTCTAAAATGTCATTGCACAGTTAATTTTCCTATATAACATTTTTCCTGTTTATTATTCCATACACATCTTCCACGTCATTAAATATGCTTCTTCAACTGTAGTTCCAGTTTTTTTCTAATTTTTAGAGAGTCATGGACTCCCCTAAATCTGATGAGCATAGACATTCCCTCCAGAAAACGCATATCCCCTGGTACCCACCATCCAGGTTTGCCAGGCAGAACTTCAGGCCCCTGGCTGCCACTTCTTTGGATTCTTCCATTTCTCACGTGAAATCACCTGTTTTTTAAAGGTAGGCAACTAACTCAAAATATTAGCAAAACAAAACAAAACCACTGTGGGGATCAAATAAGCTTGTTGAAGGACTCAGCCTATTCTAGAGCAGCTGGTTTATAATCTCTGGCCAAGGCCAAGGTCGAAGGTATTCAGGGCTAATAGTCAAACACGTTTCCAACTTCGTCTCCCATGACTCACCTTCTCACACAGCCAGCACCCTATCTGCAGTTTCCACTTCCACAACTTTGTTCGCTCATGAAGATCTCGTACATGAAACACCTGCTGCTCCCCCAGCCCCTGCCCGTGGTCCCAATCCCACCTAATCTTTGCAGTTCTTTGTGGCTCTGCCCCTGGAGCACTTACCATGCCTCTCTCAGTTCCTAGCTTCTTATGGCCCCATCTCTAGTCTCCCCACTAGACTGAGAACTCATGGGGGCAACATCATTCACAGAGATTCATCTCTGTGTCCCCCAACCCAGGGCCCCCCAAAAGCCAACCCATAGTTGGTGCTCAGAAAACACTAGCAGGGTGACAGCCCCATCAGTGCTCATCCTGGTACAAAAGAATTCTTCCCTGAGAGCAGAAGGATCGATAATTACAGCTTGGCTTCAGCAATCTGCCCTGCATGCACCCCTCAGGGGGTGTGAATTGCTGTGAAGTTCTTATCCAAAGGGAAGTGGAAAGTGATTCTTCTAAAAGGCAGATTTTAAAGGAGGAGGAGCAAAGGGAGGGAAGCTTTTGTACCACTCTGGAGCCCTGCCTGTGTGCAATGGAGAGGGGAAGACAGAACCAACCTGGTGCAGTCAGGAGGCCCAGATAGAGACCAGCACTGCTCTGACAGAATATGGACAGGCGCCCTCCCCTCTCTGAGCAGTAAGAGGCATAACCAGACACCTCCTCGGGCCTCTCCTTTCTAAATGAATAATATTCTGCATCGTAACCAAGGGGACTTATGCTATCCCTGGTTAATCCAGTCTGGAGGCTGCAGGAGCTGACTTCTGGAGGTCTCTCTCTCTCTCTAACTGGTCCTCTATAAGGAAGAAGGGCCAAGCCAGGAGCTGTGCTCCAGAGCCCCTGCCACCCTGGAAGTGATCGTTCGGTGAGGGCCTCCATGCCTCAAAATGTTTCCAGGCCACTGTAAGTCCCACTGCTGGGCAGACACCAGGACCAGCCCAAGACTTCTCCTGGGCCATCAAGAAGCAGGGCTGAGATAGCACCTATAGAACCTTTAGCTGGCCACTGTAACTCCCTGGTCCTGTTTCTCCATTGGCAAGATGTGAACGATAAATCCAATTCTGCCAGCAATTGAAAATTTGAAATTAAAAAAATCCAGCACAGAGCCTGGCACATAAAAAGCACCTAATGCATGTTGGGCCTCCCTGTCTCATGAGCCTCTGGTCACAGCCCAAGGCAATTCTACAGACCCTGGGAAGCTAGTTATATCTTCAAAAGAAAGACCCCAGCCTCGGCCTGAAGCAGCCTTGGAGAAATGATCCTAATAGGACAGGTAGGCACAGGATGGTGCCTGCAGGAGGGAGAAGAGAAGTTGGATCAGGTGTGGGCAGACCTGAAATCTCTCATTGGATTTCAGACTGTGAGGCACAATGGGCCCCAGCAGAGCTGTCTTAATTGTCTGGAATTATTCTTCAGCTGGCAAGAGCAGGGTTCTAGGGCACAAGGAGCAATGAACAGAGTTCCAGACCCTCAGCAGGGCCCAGATGGCACTTTCCAAGGATAAGGACTAGTGACCCCATGAGAAAGGTCACCAGGCAGAGTGAAGCTAGAGCTCCCAGTTCACAAATGGGGAAACTGAGGCCCCAAAGGTAAGCACTCAGAGGCAGGCCCAGAATCTGAGATTCCCGGGTCCTTTCGGGGGATCTGCTGCCTCCCAGCAGAGAGGACTAGGAGGTGGGATGGGGTAATGGCTTCAGGCACACAGACCCAAGAGCTGAGAAAGAAGAAACCATTGCAAATATGGGATCAAACCTTGCCCACCACCACCAGGCACTCTGTTCACCTGTGTCGTCACGGCTTGCCTTCCAAACAGCCAGGTTAGCATCACTGGCTTCAATCTTGAAATTCAATTCCTAAATCCCTGCCTACTTTTTTTAAATTCTGAGATTATATGTCCAACAAGTGTGTGTCCTCTCAGCCTCTGCCTTCTCCTTTGTGCACAGCTTGCCCTACTACTGTACCCTCAAACCCTAACTCAGTGCGTAGGACATAGGAAAGTCTCCCATACAGGTTAAGAGAGGGACAGGTTCGTTCATTGGTGAGCAGACCCCTGGCCAGCCTGAGTCAGGTGCTGGGGGCACAAAGATGCATCTGAGTGGCTCCCTCTCCCTGGATGGCTGCTGCCACACCCATCTCCCTCGATGGGGGCCCTCTGAAAGCCACACGTTATGTTATTCAGCTCTGTTCCTCCTGGCACAAGGTCCAGCTCAGAACCGGGGTTCACAGACCACAGATTTGCTGACCAGAGAGGCAGATGTCTTGACTGCCTTTTAATCCCAAGACGTTTTAACCTTGATGAAAAGTCGCTAAACTAGAACCGCTACAACTTCTTGGTGATTGCGCCATCTCTCTGTTTCTCTTTCTGAATCTCTCACTCTCCTCTCCCCTTTCCATTCATCTTCCCTCTCTGCTGAGTCTGCTCTAGTTCATATACTTGCTCACAATTTTATCCATGGGTTAGCTTAGAAATAAAGGTAAGCTCCCAACCATTCATTCAACATTCAGCCAAGATGACCGGTGGCAATAATCAGCATGAAAGGCAATTGACAAGGGCTGGAAGTTCACATGGTGCAAACTTTCATTGACCGAAGAATCAAATCTTGATGCTATGTTGATTTGCTCAATATGACCTAGCAAACTTGGACTTAGCTGGAATAGTGGCCATAAAAGAAAAAGACATTGGCAGATGTGATCATGAGTCAATTAAAAAAGAAAAAAAAAAAAACCCGAAATCTTCATGGTAAAACAACAGCCTTGATCAAAATAATCTCAGTAAGACTAAAATGAGAATGGGAAGCCTTGAGAAGAGAAACTAAACTGAAGAGAAATATGACCAAAGGAATCAATTAACTTCATGGTGATTGCTTTAAAAAATAATTTTCCGTCAAAATTAATTAGGGATCATATAACTGTTGGTAGCTGTTATTAAACGGTTGGTAGCAGCAGAGTCCAATGCCCAGGCCTGTAGTGCGGTGAGGGGGACGTGGATGAATGACCATGGTTTACCCGTCTGCCATGTCTTATGACTCACTGTGCGCCCCCAGCTGCCTCTTATGAGCTAACCAGGTTCCTCCTGATTTGTAATCATCACTGTCTTATCAGTGGTTTTTTGTACTTCTGAAGGAGTTAAGTTTTTACACTAATCACTGCCTCCTTAATCAATTAATGAGACTTAAAAGGTCATTTATCATCGGAAATTGTGACTGGAGTCACCAGAGCACTACCTTGGCCTGTAGATGCTAAGGAATTGCATCCTTCATTGATAATTGTGCCCTGGCTTTAATGAGATTCTTATTAACATATACATTATTAATTAGGCCATTAATGCAGATGTCATTTTGAGTCACACCAGGATTCCTGATGGCTTGCATGGTTATTAAACTTGGCTAATTTGCACAATGAATTAATATTATATTGAAGGTTCTCTCCACTGTGTATACTAAATTAAATGCTTACTTTCGACATCTCACCCACAGCATCCTCTCATACTTGTTAAGGAGAGAGGTAAGACGGAAGCCTTTCCATTCTAAGACCTGAGAGCTTCCTATCTTGCAAGTAACTTTCATGTCTGAGAGAGTGAGGAGGAGAGAGGAAGCCCCTTCCCTCTCCCCACACCTGTGAAGGGGCCTACTGTTCTTTCATTAGTAAGCTTTCCTAATGTGTCTAAAATAGGACATTTACATTTTTTCCAATTACAAAGTATCATTTCTTCATTGTAAACAATTTAGGAAATACACGTCAGCAAAAAGAAAATGTTCACGACCCCTCTCTCAACACTTGTTAATTACCACTCTGAATAGTCTCACCTGATATTTAATATTTGTCTATTTTCTCTATACTTAAATAGACATGTTTTTGCCCAAGAGGTGTAAAATGCCACATATTGTTTTAGAATCCACTGTTTTTCATATCATTAAAGGTTATTCCAGAGCATCTTTGATCATCACGTTATAAGTATTGATCTACTCCATCCTTTTAAATGGCTGTGGGATGGTCAGCTTTAAGTGTCAGCTTGGCTGTGCTATAGTCACTGGCTATTCAGTCAAACACTAACCTAGATCTTTTAATGAAGGTATTTCATAGATGTGATTAAGGTCCATGATCAGTGGGATGTAAGTAAGGGAACTTATCCTAGACAATGTGGGTGGGCTTGACCTAATCTATTGAGAGGCCTTAACAACAGAGCTGAGTCTTCCTTGAAGAAGAAAAAGAAATCCTACCCACGGAACAGTGTCAGCTTATACTGGAGACTTCCAACCCGCCTTTCCTGATGTTCTGTCTGCCTTACAGATTTCAGGCGCACCTAACCAGCCTCCACACCCCAGTGAGCCAATTCCTTGCAAGCAAGTAAGCAATTAAAAAGTAAATGACCTGGTTCTGTTGGTCTGGTTGATCACTGACTGAAACAGGCTACACAGAGTTTCATCACATAGCTAGCTATACCTTAACTTTTTAACACAATCCACCATTGTTGGACATTGTGCGGATTCTCTTGCTGTCACCTTGGCACCTATGCTCCTGTTTCGAGCTGGAGCTACACTTCCCAGTATGCTGTTTCCTGCACGGTTCCAGGATTGTGACTGCCCATGAAAAATGCTTGTGTAAAATCCTCAAGGAAGAAGCAAAAGGAAAGACATTGCTATTGAGCGGAAATGGCAGTCAAAGATGGGGGCAGGGTCACCAGGCACGGTAGCTTCAACAGACAGCATGGCTTTGCTGACCTCCCCGTGAGCTCCCATGTCATGGACACCCACTATGGTGGCCAGACACCTGCAGCTTCTCAGGCTTTCCCACAAGTCCGTCTTTTCTACCTGTGCCACCTGCACACGCGCTGCTCACCGAAGGAGTTAGCAACAGTTTCTCGAACTCTTCAACTTTCCCTCCCTAGAACCTCCCTCTCACAGCTATTCCCAAATTTGCGGAAGCCCTACCTCCTGTATTAAACCCTTTATTCTGGTAATGCTTGTAATAAGTTCGTCTTCCTGACCAAAACCACCAGTGGTTCTAGGGAACAAATCCTTAAGAAAGGGAACAAGAAATGCACGAGAAGTGTAAAACTCCACATATTGTTTTAGAACCCGCTTTTTTTCATATCATTAAAGGTTCTTCCAGAGCATCATTGATCATCATGTTATACGTATTGGCTAATATTCTAATTCACTACTATTAGAATTAAGGGCACCAATGTCATCATTGCTAGATCATGGTAGTCCATGGCACCAAGTGGCAAAACATATGCTTAAATTATTACCCATAATCATCTGAAGTCAGGGACCCGTAGTAAGAAAGTCAGCAACTAAATATTGCATCCAAGCAGAGGGAACAGAGGATGAGGACTGTGGGCTAGTCAGCTATGTCTGACTGTGCTGAAAAGTTCGAAAAAGAAAATGGTGAGCTCAGGCTGTCCGTTCCCATCTCAAGGCCAAGTAGGAAAAGATAAGGCTTTGGTGACTGCCCTAAAATATTCCTTGGGTTCAAGGCCACAGAATCCAGTGATGGGACCACATTCTCCATCACCCTAAAGCTCCAGCCCTGATAGAACAATGGATTAGCCTTGTATAGACTCATTTATGGCATAAGCTGGGTGACAAGCCTTTCCAGGGCTGGGATAATATCCTGCAGAATGAGGTATGTGTGTAAATCATTGACCAATCTATGGTACATTCTCCTGCAGCCAGGAGTCACAGGTCCAGGAATCAGTGAGAGGAAATAGCCTCACTGTGCTATTAGTGAGGCACAAGCAACATTTTTATTTCTATCCTTGTGACTTTGGGCTTCCTGGCTTAGAAGTCTTGATTGCCAAGGGAAGACTACTTCCGTCAATGGATGTAACAGTCTATAGAACAGGAAGCTGAGGTTGCCACTTGGCCACTTTGGGATCCCAAAGTTGAGGCTTGAGAGATATTCAAATTATGACAAGTCAGTTTGGCAACAATTTCCTCGAGCCTCACCTCCCCAGTGAAACAGTCTCCATCTTTACCCCATTCAGAGCACACAGCTCTATTCCCAGAAGTCCACCTGTAGCCCACATGGCTTCTGCATATAAATTGGAACCAGATGCCCTCTCCTCGGAAAGTTTTAATTAGCTATATTATTTATTTCTTTATAGTAACAATTATAACATAAAACAAAGTGGTAGAACATAAAAGAACACTTGAAAGTCATTGAGCTCTGCACTTAAAGCTTTGTGCACCATATGTAGATTAAACAGAAATAAAGGATTTTAAATGAAGTAGAACACTTAAACTTTTACTCACAATAATTAGAACTAGAATATAATTGTAAAATTATTAAATATGCCACACAGCACACCACTGGAGCCTGACCTTACCTCCTCCAGGCAACCTTTTCTACTCCAGCTGTTTTTGAGACGACCAGCTGTGTGCAAGTGTAACCTGAGAGCCACTTGTTCAGCTGCCTCCACCCCCTCCCTCCCACCTCACCACCTCTGGTTTTTTGCTGGGAGCCTTTTCTGCTGTGGTCAAACAGGGCATTCTGACAAACGTGCAAACTTTAAGTACAAAGGAGTTCACCCCTCACAGGGCAGCGGCCTTTGACCAGTGGAGGAAGGGCACCAGTGGTGAAATATTCCCTTCTTCTGCCTCTGGGCAGACGGTTCTAGAATGCGTCAGACATGGCTCTTCACAGTGTCCCAGCCAGATGGAGCACAGGTGCTCACCGTGGTGGCCAGCTGCACTACTTGGATTGACTTTTTTTTCTTTTTTACTCTTTATAGTTCCTTTGGGGCCAGTTTCCCAAAATAAACTACCTACCCACAAACCTTTGTCTCAGCCTCTGCTTTTTAGGGAAATCTGAGCTTAGACATGCCTCTTGCTTCCACAAAAACAAATTATAATCATTTTAAGGCTTACTTGCTCCAATAACTTATTTTTCCTAGAAATAGTCACTAGATTTGACAGAATACAAATCTTACGTAATTTTAAATACATTTTAATTTTGAGAAGCTATGTTCTCCATTGGCAACCAATATTTGGCAAAGTTTAATACGTTCTGAGAACTACAAAAGTGTTCAGAAATATGTTCAGTAAATTATTGATGCAAGTGTATTGCTAAATGCCAACAGGAGAGTTTAGAAAACAGTTTAAGGTTTTAGTTCCTCATAAGTCAATGCCCCATCAATAGCATAACAGTCAATTTCAATGGTAAATTTTCACATAATTACAGTAGTTCAAGTTCATCATAATTTTTTCAATTATATATGTCGTTTAGAAGAATGAAAAATCATAATATTTTTCAACATTACAAAACTTTCCTCTAAAACTCATATTGCTATATCAAATATTTTTAAAAGAAATGTATTTACAATTTTTATATGGATCATAATTGTGCTGATCACAGTTAAAATCAGAGTTAAATTCCCTCATATTCCTTTCTTTAGAGAAGTTGGCATCAGTAATTCCCAATTTGTTTAGCATAAAAAATACATTTTCTTAAACAACATTTAATTTTCTTCAAGTATTTTTAATTCTTTTGATGGTTTCAAAGGCAATTTGTACACTAATTTTGGTTCCTGTATCTTTTACTAATACTACTAATTTTACTTGTCCAGCTGGTACTAAGAAAAGTAATTTATACTTTTCTTAATTTTTTTTTTATTTTTAATTTCTGTAGAGATGAGGTCTCTCTATATACATATTATCAAGGTTGGCCTCATATTCCTGTCCTCAAGCAACCCTCTTGCCTCAGCTTCCTAAAGTGCTGGGATTATAGGTGTGAGCCGCCGTGCCCAGCCAAGATAAATAAGTTAAAAGTGGGTATTTTTGAGAGTATATCTGAGAGACCCTAATCACTGTAGAGACTCTAATCCTGAGACCCCTGATTGTTAACCCTCTGTACAAATAATCACATGTTAATCCTATATTTATTTATTTATTTATTTATTGCAGTTTTTGGCCAGGGCTGGGTTTGAACCCACCACCTCCAGCATATGGGGCCGGCACCCTACACCTTTGAGCCACAGGCGCCACCCTGTTAATCTTATTTTTACATCGTCCACTTGTATCTACTACCTTTTCCTGGTGGTATCTTGCTTCAGAGGAATCCCCTTTTCTGGGCTGGGGGTCAGGAATCATGACTCGGGCCTCTGTCACCGCTTTGCTCTGTGACCTCGGGAGTGCTGTCTCTCCTCTCTGGACTTTAGGCTTGATATTAAACAGCCCACCCTGCCTGACCCTCCACCCAGCATGACAAGTGGAAGTCCACTCAGGGTTTGCTGGTGATCTTCAGGGCCTGAAACATAGTAAGTGTTCAATAGTTGATGAATTGACAGAGACCAGGACTGGGGAATTGAAGGAAATTGAATTGAATTAACAAATGTGTATGACAGAGCAGCCGAATTTTGGCACCTGTTGAAATTTATAGACTCTTTAGTCCTGGCTTCTCACCACCTACCCTTCCTTCCCTACCCTACTCACATTTTCTTCTGAAGGGCAAAGGGCTGAGAACTGTTCCCACAGAAAACACTGTCTGAATCACCATACCTATACTAAAAAGTTCTAACTTGTTTTTGAACCAGACCTCTCCCCTGTGTTCCAGACCCACATCTGCAGGCCTACCACATCAATATTCTGGCCTGTCCCCATCAATATTCTCATGATTATTTCACATGCACCACAAAATCAGTGTGTACCACTCCCTCCAAACCTGCCCTTTCCAAGTCCCCATATCGGCGAACTTCATCGCCATCCCCCAGTCCCTTAATCAAGACACTTGGGGTCATTCTGGATTTTCTCAACTTTTTTTAAAAAAGTAGGCTGGCTCTTGGGAGTGAAGAGCAATGAATGATTCCTGAGTTTATTATTTTTACATCAGTAATAAACTCAATTTTACAAGTTTAGAATAATAATTTGAAAAAGACACAGTGCAGAATTGATCTGAAAGTGCACCTTTCAGCAAAGCATACAAATATTTGCTGAAATAGTCAGATTATAAATTCTATATTCATCACAGTTTTCCCCAGGAACAGCAGTCGCTCCCTACCATGTTGACCTTGCTGGAAATGAACCTGGATCACACTTTTTGCCCAGAAAGGACGGAATCTATGCAGGGGCCCTTTGAGGGGACTGGAGGCCACGAGACCTGCCTTCTTCTTTCCCCCTCTGCGTAACATGGTCAAGGGGATAGAATACAGAATGCAGATTGCTGGACCACACTGATTCAGCAGCTGGGACCTTGGAATGTGCATTTTTAACAGACTTCACAAGTGATCCTGATGCAGTTGGTTTGTGGGCACCATTTCGACAGTCAGCCAACTAGACCAGGGGGTCTTTCTGGAATGAACACCTATGAATCTGTGGACAGTCACCCTGTTGCCTGATGCCCTTCAGTGGGCCTAGAACCACTCCCAACCACACCTATGCGCTGCTCGACACGGCCCCCAACAGTGGGTCGTTCTGGCCATGCTCAGGAGCAGATTAAGGAATAGACCATCAGGACCATTGTCTGAGGTGGTAATTTATAAAGGGCACCAAATGTTCCTGGAAATGTAACAAAATGTATGTCCCAGCATGCTCCTCGAATAGAAGCACGCATGACTGGAAAGAACTGGGAGCCTGCTTGGTCTGGTAACAAGATGCTAAGTTGTTCTCCAAGTCAGGGCTCCTGGTAAGCTATGAACACTGACTCCAGCTGAGGAGAAGCAGAAATAATGTGGCGAAAGCACAGTGAGCCCCTGGTGGAATAGCTAGAACGGAGGCAGGACCAGGATTAGAAAATGGGCAGCGCAGGACCACAGCGGAGGTGGAACAGAGCAGAGCAGGGAGGACTCCACTCCCGGCCTCCAGTCCTGCTAGCCGCAGCTCACACTGCAGAGCCGCCCACCCCACCGCCCCCACAGCTCCAGGAGGCTGGGCGCTGCTTCTGTGCCAGGATGGAGCCTCCCCGTCTCCCAACCTCACTGCAGGGAGGCCTGGAAAGTGGGTGTCCAGCCTTCCCCACCGCTACCGTGAGAGTCAGGCTGCGCTTTCAGCCTGGCGTGCAGGTGCCGGGTTGCCTCCCAAAGCACAAACGTGCTCTCAAGGAAGACTTACTTACCTACCGGGCTCTGGTCTCACAGAGTGGAATAATCACGTCTGGGGGAGAAGTAAATATCTCAGGACAGGAGGAAGAGGATTAGTGTCGCCATCAGCTATCCCTTCTCTTTAAATAAATGTCAAGGCTTTCATGTGGAAGTCAAGTGAAGCTGTTTGCCTGCCTGGAGGGACAGATCCATGGTGCAGTCAGAGCCTGGCCACTTCCTGTCATGGGGTCTAGTGGCTCGGAACAGGAAGGAGAGACCTAGACCCTCAGATCAGGGGGTCTGAGCTGGTATCTATGGGATGAGCCATTGCAGCCTCTTTGTAAGTGCGGTAACACGGCCGGGCGTAGTGTGGGCTGTGTTCTGGACCCTGACCCGGGCAGTGGCGTGGTCTGTAGAGCCTGAGTGCTCTGAAGCTGAGAACGGGCAGGAAACATAACGACACGCACTTTCGTTTGTGCCACATGCCCGCCTACCCCCGAGGGCCCTCTGTGACTGGCAGTGACACGGTTGTATGGCTCCTCCCCTCCCTTGTTGATCTTCACCTGTCCACAGCTAAGCACTCTGCAGACGAAATTACTGAGGACCAGCAAAGGGCAGAGGGGCACACTGTCTGGCTAAAAGCAGAGGGTCCAGGACGCAGGCAGCAGCAGGCTTCATCCCTTTCCCAAGACCAGGGCCAGCTTGGATTCCAAGGCTCTGACATCAGTCAGTTTTCATAATGACCTTGAAGCGTCAGTGGCTCACATTTATTTCTGGCTCATGTCCACATCTGCTTCAGGTCAGCTTTGGCTCTGGTCCACACCATCTTCATTTCAAGGGTGAGAACACCATCTCTAGGCCCCGTGCAGAAGGGAAAGAGCAACAGTAGAAACAGGTGACGGCTCTTACAGCTCCTGCTCAGAAACGCAGCCACATCTGATGTCAGGGGTGTGGGAAAATCACTCATTGTCTCACAAGAAGCACAGGAAACAATGGGAAACAGTAACAACCTGCCAAGGAGCCTCCCTCAGGGAGCCAGTGCAGTGGCCCTGTCCAGTCTCCTTGGCCTGCCTATCCTCCAGGTTCATGCCTACCCCTGTTCTGTCCCTCCTGCTCCTTCCCACATTCCCCAGAGTGGACCCACAGTCCTAGTCCCATCTTAGAGATGAGGAGACCACCAAAATCCTCCCCAACACCTTTCCTTGGACAAGTGGCTCCATGTCAACCCCATCCTTTTCCCTGATTCCCTCAAAAACAACCGCCCTCTGTGGAGCCCCCACTGCATACCTGGTATTCATCTATATGCTTCTCACTGACAGCCCCCCACACACTCTGTGTGGTGATATTGATCATGCCCATTTCACAGATACAAAAACTGAGGCCCACGGCATAAATGATTTGCCCAGGGTCATACACAAGGCAGCAAACTAGGTTTGTCCAACTCTAAAAATTGCCCACAACTGGCCTTCACACTGGTTCAAATCCCTTCCCTCCCAGCCCCTGCCCGTGATCATAGCCACCCAAAGTGTGGGTGTGGTGGGGATGCCACAGCCACACAACTATTCCCCTCCCCACCAGCTCTAATCTTTAATTCAGACCCACAAAGCCAGCCCTTCAGCTCCCATTGCCAGCCACAGAAATGAGGATAAATGTGGCTGTCAGTGGCTTCCTGCCTCTTTGTTTTTTAATTTACTTAAAGTTGGGCAGCAGAGATGGCAGGAGAGGAAACAGATGGCTCAGTGTGACAGATGGGATCCTATCCAGTGACACAAGGACAAGGTGAGGAGAAAGCGTGATCAAAAGAAAGCACAATCTGTGAGTGAGAGTGCTCTGCGCGGGCTCCCGTGCCAGGACGGCCACTCTCTGGCCACTCACCAGCCTCCAGAGCACAGGCCGGGACCTCTCAGGGCCAGGGCTAAACACCTTCAGATAACAGTGGGGACATTGAGGCTGGAGCGACTACAATCTGCCCAGGGTTGCCAGGTCAGCCTTTCACAGGGCTGGGACTAGAACCCATGACTGGGTTTGAAGGGGACAGCTCCCATCCCATCTCTGCCCAGCCTCCCGAGACAAGGCAGCAGGTGCAGGAGAAGATACCAAGCAGACTATAACTTCTGGACCTCACACAGTGTCCCCCACCTCCCCGTCGTGTTTCCCGGAGTGACAACATTGCTTTACAGGCCTGGGTGCCCTCACAGGAAGAGGCCCTCTTGTTCTCCAGGCACACTTGACAGACTAGGGCAGGCCAAGGTCGGCCACCGCAGAATTTGGGAGCTGGGCTGGGCCGGGTCGGAGGCCCAGGGAAAGGAAGAGAGAGAACTGGGAGTCTTGGGCAGTCCTGGGGGGAGGGGATGGAGAGAGGAAAGATGTGTCCAGAAGGCTTGAGCCTGTGATGGTCAAGTACAAGTTTTGCTCTGATTTAGGAGGTTTGGTTTTGCAAAAATAGTGGGAAAGACTGCATTTCCTTTTTCCTTAACAGTGTAGGAAAGAAACGACTCAGAGAGATAAGAAGATGATCCTGAAACAGAACTAGCTCAAAGGCAAAGGCAACCATGAGAAAAGGCCTCTGGAATTTAACAGAGATCTTGGGGAGTTTTGGCTGATCCTCAGAGAAGGGATAAAGGGTTTGAGTCCTTCTTATCATAAAAGGCTGCATTTGGGACATAGTAGTATGAAAGCCATTTTGTCGGAGAAAGGGACAGGCAAGCACACTGCTCAGGAGTGGGGACAATCTGAGGATGAGCCCTGGACATCCAGGAGGACAGTACCCCATATCCTAGCCCTTCCTGTCCCCATCCTGTGCAGTCCTGTGATGGCCTTGGAGTGTGGAGGCTATTGTCACTCCCACTTTATAGATGAGGAAAAGAACTCAGAGAGATGAAGTGGTTTGCCCAAAGCCACCCCGCATGTCAGAGGAGGATTCAGAAATGGAACCCAGCTCTACTCAACCCTAAAAGTTAGCTGTTTCTTCTCCCATGAAACCTGATTCCAGGGCCTGGCATGGTGGCTCATGCCTATAAACCCAGCACTCTGGGAGGCCAAGGTGGGTGGATTGCCTGAGCTTATGTGTTCAAGACCAGCCCGAGCAAGAGCAAGATCCCATCTCTAAAATTAGCTGGGCATTGTGGTGGGTGCCTATAATCCTAGCTACTTGAGAGGCTGAGGCAAAAGAATCTCTTGAGCCCAAGAGTTTGAGGTTGCTGTGAGCTATGATGCCAGAGCACTCTACTGAGGGCAACAAAGTGAGACTCTGTCTCATAAAAACAAAACAAAACAAAAACCTGGTTCCACCTGGACATGCTAAGACTGAAGATAGGGTGGGGTCATTGTCCTCACTGACTGTGGGTTTTCTCTCCTGTCCCCTCATGAGCCACAGGATACACCTGCCATTTCTAGAGACCGCAGGGCTGGGCTCCGGTGGGTGAAACAGAGGCACTGTCCAGACCGGCAACTGTGACCCGAGGGCCCTAGAGGTGGGAGAATTTCCAGACTATCCCTGATGTGCCCAGGCTCTCTGTCACAGCGGGCACCCGGGAGAAGGGCCGGCCTCCCAGGCTGAGAGAGAAGGAGGTGGACAGGGTTTGCCTTGAATCATCTGGCCTCCTGGAGGAGTAAAGACTTCTGTATCTACTTGCTGAGGCCTCTAAAGCCAGGCGCTGCGATCTGCCCAGCAGGAGCCCTGACCGGCAGGCACCCATCAGGCAGGATCTTGGCAGGAAACATAAATCCATTCATGAGGAGACTTCGAGGAAGGGACCACTACGGAAGTGTGAGTAGGATGTTGAGGAGCCTGGACATAAGCAAGAGCAGGAGCCGTGGCTGCCCGTGGGCCTGCAGCGGCAGGGAGAAGAAATGGGGTTCTTAAGAGCCTCGTGGGAGTTGAAGCTGCGGAGGAGTGGCTGATGCCACAGCAGGAGGAGGTAGGGAAGAAATACCTGACACCCCCTCCTTCTGTCTCTCTTCTCTGAACCCAACGCAGTGCCTGAGGGCAAAGGAGCCCAGAGGGTACCCCCTGTGTGGGTCGCCCGAGGCACGGAGCAGGTCTCCAGAGAACGGCTCTGGAAGGGGGTGCGAATGGAGAAGAACCAGCAAGGCCTGGGCTAGGGTATTACAAAGCCCACGGGTACTTGTAAGTGAGATGTTGGACATGATAATTCTACAGTTAGGATGTGAGGGCGATCTGGCTGTGACATCTGTCACCCCATTGATCGCCAGGGTTGATAATTCTACAGTTAGGGGCAAGGAGATTTTCTTCCCTGCCCTGAAGGCTGTAGGGCCCAGAGTTCCGGATCACAAACGTGAGATCATGGTTCCCACCGGAGATGGTGCCACATCCTCTGTCCCTTCCAGCTCAAGGAGGGCAGTCAAGGGGGCTCCTCCCAGGTAGTATTGAAGTCTGCCCTGACTCCATGTTAGACGCTCCCTCCCACACTGGGAGACGCAGTGTTCCTCGATGACTCAAAACACGCAGTTAACATAAAGAGCCACATTCATGGATTTTCACTGTGCGTTCAGTTACAGGAGTCTACGATCAACACAGATCTCTTCCCTCCCCGCCTCAGCCCCGCCCCGATCTGACACTAATCATTAGAATTCAAAATTACTCTGGGAGAAACTAATTTGAAACCTCTAAGTCACTGGAAGAGACACAGATGGTCTGTGAAGAAATGCTTCCCGTGACTTTGAGGGAAGGGGGAGTGGTGTGAAGGAGAGACCCGACTGTCACCCTCCATGAGATGACGTGGCAGAGATCTGTCAGACTTCAGTAGATTAGCAAAACCGTGCTGTTAACATCGGCACAGATTCAGCAAGCCCTCTACTATTGCAATGTTGAAATCCTGTGATTTGCATGCCCTTTTCAGTAATTCTCAACTTATTGCTTTCCTCCAAATCCCCCAGAATTTTTACATCCTTCAAGACCCACCTCAAGAGACATTACCACCATTCACTCATTTATTCAATGGATACTTTTTAAATTTTTTTTTTTGAGACAGAGCCTCAAGCTGTCACCCTGGATAGGGTGCTGTGACATCACAGCTCACAGCAACCTCCAATTCCTGGGCTCAAGCGAGTCTCCTGCCTCTGCCTCCCAAGTAGCCGGGACTACAGGCACTCGCCACAACGCTGGCCATTTTTTGGTTGCAGCCGTCATTGTTGTTTGGCTGCCCGGGCTGGATTCGAACCCGCCAGCTCAGGTGTATGTGGCTGGTGCCTTAGCCTGTTGAGCCACAGGCACCAAGCCATCAACAGATATTTTTGAAACCTGCTTTGTGCTGAGCACAGGAGTCGCAATGGTGAAGAGGACGACTTGGCCTGGCCCTGGAGAAGACCTTCTCCATCCCACAGTCTCTTTCATTTTTGGGCCCCTCCCTAAGCTCCCCTCTCCAATAATCCTAACACATTTGACCTTCAGTGATGGTCACATAAGACCATGTCTAATCCTCCCAGGGGAAGACGAGCTCCTGGAAGACTGAGATGGGACCTTCCTTAATGAACCAGCACTGCACCAGACACCCATTAGATCAGAATCCAGCAACAATCTATCAAACATAGGAGGCCAATCGCTTAACCTCTGCCTGCCTCTTCATATGTATAATGGGCAACATTATCACTGGGTTTTCCGGGTTGAATTTTCTGAGTTGATGAATGTGGAAGCACTTTGCAAATTGCAAGCCTCTAAGCCCCAGAAGGGAATAAGACTTTATTCAACTACCATGACCACCCAAGGCAGTTAGAAAGGAACTCTGTCCAACTCTCCGGCTCAGGAGTTGCAGTGTGAATCTCACCAGCATCTGAGACAAAGGAAGTGCGGAAGAAGCCCCCCTGCACATCCCTCCCACAGTTCATAGGCGGATCCATTACCACTGGCTCATTTTTAATCATTGCAGTTGTTACAGCGAGTTTTTTCTGCTGATTGCTCCGATTAAGAAGCCCTAATCAGTGGAAGGGGTATGGAGGGCAGGGCTTGAGTGCTTTTGTCTGTGAGCCCTGTCCTTGAAGCTGGGGGAAGGGGTGTCAGAACTGGGGTGCCAGTGCACCTGCCCTCAGTACCCAGTGGTTTACACAGCCTCCTAGGTTTTTCCAAGATGACCTCTGAGGGAGGAGCTCAAGAGGTAATCCCATTATAGAAATGACCCCAGGAAATTTTCATTAAGTTGATGTATACTGCCCATATTTCATCATCACCCAGGCAGGTTTTCTCACTCTTTTCACATGAAAACAGACAGGTGGGGCCGTTTTGAGTTGGGCTGTCTGGTTTTTTTCTCCAGGGAAGCCACTTTCTCTGGCTTGCATGATAATTGAATTTCATGCACATCCCTAATTGAGAAGTATGTGGAAGGTTCACGGGTGGACTCTTCCACATACTTCTCAATTAGGGATGTGTACAGGCGGTGAGATTTTTCAGGTGTTGATGTATGGTTGCCACACTCTTTTTACCTTTAAATTAATCTTCTTAATTTCTGCCAGCTCTAAATCCGGCTTTGCTAAATAGCGTTATTCTGACTTAAATGGTCTAATCTGTTTGTCGTAGACGAGGTACAGCTGAAAATCGTGTATGCGGGTGCCTTCCTCCTTAATCACAGCTGACAAGAAGTCAGAAATCAAAAAGCAAAACCGTCTCCCAAGGCAAAATGGGGAAAGAGTGGGGAAAGTGCCACAAAAAATGGCTTCTAGGTGTTTAAATACCCAGCTGTTAACTAACTCTTGACAACTGTAAGAGAACCTAGTCTGGATCACCTTCTCACAGCATTTTCCAAAGTGAGGGAGGTGATGAACTCAGGGAGTGAAGGAACACACTGCAGAGATGAGCCCCTTCCAAGCGCCACCCTTCTGAGCAGCTCAGGGGAAGGGCTCAGCCTGGTGCCAGGGCAGCTCTCAGGGTGGCCGAGAAGCAGCCCCTGGTCCCCCTTCCCTTGTCAAGCGGCAGATCCACTTAGCATCCAGGACCTGTTCAGTGGCAGTATGTGTGGGGATTTTTTGTTTTTGTCCATATGGGGTAAAGATTGCTTCCTCTTAAGACATTTATTAAGGAGTTGATTTTAAAGAATATCAGGTTAATGCAGGAGCTATGTGGCTATGGCAAAAGTTAAAGTAGTAACAATGTCTGGTTTTCCAGTCTCTGGGAAAATGTTCATTTAGTGCTTAGTAGAGGGCCAGGTACTATTCAGGCATCAGGGAGACGACGTGTGAGTAACATCTTTAGGTCCTTAACCTCCCTCCCAAACCCTCCCCGACACCGCTATTTCCTGAGGGTCCAGGCTGCCCTTCCCCGTGCCACCACCAGCCTGGATGCTAGCGCAGACCAAGGCACCAGCACCTTCGTACCCCTCCAATTCCAGTGTTTCCATCACACTGCTCAGCCGCATGACCAACCTTGCTGGTTTGTCTGGCCTCAGGGGTTCCCTAGGGACTTTCTGTTTCAAAGCTAGGACAGTCCTGGACAACCAATACAAATGGGTCATCCTCCTGGCCAGCCCCCCAGCTCCTGATCCGCTTCCCTCCAGCTTCATCTCCCTGCACCCCAAGGCTGCAGCTGCGGTGGATCACCCCTCCCCCAACCGGCAAACTGGCACCCTTCCAGATCCTGGTCCCTGCTTAGCACCGCCTGTCACAGTGTTTTATAACCCTCCCCTCCACTCGAGAGCTGTTTCACACTCGTCCCCCTCCCTCCCTGCCTCCTCCCTCTCCACCCTGCTTTGTCAGCCCGCTCTCTCCTATATCTGCAGTCACTCCCTGGGACTTAAGAACGAAGTCTTGAAGCCTTTGCACACCCTCCCCTTCAAGCCACCCTCTGCTTCTCCCATTCTCATCCAAGCCGCTACAGGAGCTCCTTCTACTTCCCCTCCTTCCCTCCACTCCCCAGATGCTGCGCTCTGACTTCTGCCACCTCCCTCCACATCTCTCCGATGCCCTGCTAGGGGCCTGACCCAGTGGCCCCTCTGTGTCCTTTGTTATCCGTGTCGGAGCAAGACTATGTGTTAACATAAAATAAAATGATACACGTACAACAACCTAGTCAGATGTTAAGTATTATTAGTATCAGATACTAAGTATTATGTACGCCCATTTTACAGCTGAGGAAACTGAGGAACAGAGAGATTAAGTATCTAACCAAAGGGGCAGATGGCTCAGAAGTCTGTGTTCTTCACACTCCCCTCCATACCTCTGATGGCCATTCCCTTCCTCCCAACCTTTCTGTCCCCAGAGCCTAGGACAGAGTCTGACTCCCAGGCAGTGCTCAACAAATGTCGTGAGCCAATCTAACTGCATACTCAGGGCACATGCTGGTCTTCAGGGAAGCTGCAATCTAGGAGAGGGAACAGTGACAAAAACGTGCCCACTAGTGTGTTGAGTGCTTTGCAGGACATCTTCCAGGGGCTCTGGGAGCACAAGCAGGAGACGATAACAGTGGTGATGATTCATTCTTCTTCTTCTTTTTTTTTTAGAGACAGAGTCTCACTTTGTTGCCCTCAGTAGAGTGCCGTGGCATCACAGCTCACAGCAACCTCCAGCTCTTGGGTTTAGGCAATTCTCTTGCCTCAGGCTCCCGCTGGGACTACAGGCACCCGCCACAATGCCTGGCTATTTTTTGTTGCAGTTTGGCTGGGGTCGGGTTTGAACCCACCACCCTTGGTATGTGGGGCCGCTGCCCTACTCACTGAGCCACAGGTGCTGCCCAATGCGGGTTAATACTAAGCAGCAGTCCCAGCCACACCACAGTGGCCGCCATATGTACCAAGACCCATGCTAGAAGTAGTTTGTGTGTTATTTCACTGAGTCTTCAAAACAAATGCGAGGTAGGTATTTTTTTTTTTAATAATTTTATTAAATCATAATTGTGTACATTGGTGCAATCATAGGGCAGAATGCGCTTCATATACAATCAGAAACATTTTGATCGTACTGTGATAGCCCTCATAGCGTTTTCTTAATCACTATATAAAGACATTGATACTCTACATTTAATAGGTTTCACCAGTACCCTACTAAGATGCACCATAGGTGTGATCCCACCAACCGCCCTCCCTCAAGAAATTCTATCCTAACCTGTAGATGAGATTTGTGAAGCTCCTTCTCGCAAGTGATTTTACTAATTTTTTTCTTGGCAAGTGTGAACTACAAGTTCCCCTTTCCGTAGTAGGGAGGGTTGAGAAAGATATATTTTTCTCTTGTTTAGTGTTTTCTTATGATCCATTGTGCAAGTTTATAAGATACAGTAAAAATATGTGGGCAGATTCACACGGGGATTGAACAATGTTTGCCTCGTTGATACTCTTTCTAATCAGTATAGAAAAGTGGCTAGAGGGGGAGAGGGAAGGAGGGAGGGGGACTGGAGTGAGAGGGATTGATAGGCACAATGTAAGGGTATATGGCACACCTCTTGTGTGCAAAACACAACTGTAAGAGGGACTCTACCCGACAAATGCAAACACTGTAACCTAGTTGTTTGTACCCTCACATTAACCTGAAATAAAAAAAGTGCTAGAAATATCACTGAAAACACTATCCACCTATGTTTAGGGCTATCTCTGTTTCTCAGAAAACTCAATGAACACAAGGTTAGTTTAGTAACCATGGAATTTTTTCTGTAGACACTGTGTTACAAATAGATAATTCAAATTTCACTTGTGCTAGAATGTTTTATGACAAAGTAGAACCTAACATCTTTGGGTTTCAGTGCTCTCATCATAAAATGAGGGAGCTGAAATAGATTATCTAAAAGGTCATTTTAATAGCAAGTTAACCAATACTATTATGAGTCACATGAAATATTAAAGTATACAACATAGCAGTAGTCTTTTATTTGAAGTTTAGACATCAATCTCAGTTTAAAGAAACAATAAGAAAGTTTACTTACTGATGACTGGTCTGATAAAGAAGATTTTTCGAACTCTGGAAGGCTTGAAATTATTGTAGTTCTATTGCCTCTTTCCATAGCTACCAGTTCTATTGATAAACCATCTCCTATGATATGCCAACTTTTTATAGCCAACTTAAAAAGAAAGATATGAAAGTGATTATCACAACACAAGCATAAAATCCTTAAATTTGATTTAGAATAAAAACTGATCATTTTTACCTCAATTGGATTGCTGTTTATAATTGCAAATAAAATATTACTTGCTTCTGTAGCACTCAGTACTCCAAAATCTATGAAACGTTCCTCTATTTTGGGGGGCAATACAAAGTACTGGAAAGATATAAAAGCACTGGATTGAACATAAAATCACATTTATGTAACAGAATGTTATCAAGAGAAAGCAGCTAAATTAAGACATATTTAAGTTTCTATGTGTTTTGTATATATACACACAGACACACATACATACAATATAGTTGAGAACTTTGTATGATAAATCTTCAGTAACTGAAACGAACACAACCCTGGCTTCTCCTGAGCAACTATTTCCCCTCTGAAGGCATATGAAAGAAGCTTCCTGCTGGGGTCGGGGAGGGTAAGTGGAGCCCAAGGAGACTGGGCAAAATCTGTGATCTCAGTAAGTATGGTGCATGATTACAAGTAATAATTTAAACAGAACTGAAGAAGGTATGAGATAATACCGAAGGTCACTCCTACTCTAAAATTCTACTTGACGTTGACTTTTTAAGAGGGCTACATTTCTACATGTTCTACCTTTCTTTTCATCTTTCCTAACAGTTTTGGATCTAATCTACACTTATTTCACTGACCATCCTCAGGATAGCTTTGTTTAGATTTGTTCCCCTGGCTCATTTCTGTACCAGGTAGACCTTTATTCTCTCCTTCTGTGCGATATTTAGACTACTCTTCCAGCTGTACTGTCTTTACACCTTACTCTCTTCTTTATTGTCTCTGCCTCTTTTCTTCATCTCTGTATTTCCTGGTTTTAGTCATTTCTTCACCCTCTTTGCACTATTTTTTCTGCCTATTACTTTTTTTAGTTCTTTTTTAGATTCCCCATTATAAGTTTAAAAGTGAAACCAAGAGAAAGCAGAATTTGGAAAAGATCTCAATGAAGACTGTAAATAGAGGTGTCAATTGTATCATGAGGAAAGACAGCTGCTGGGAAAGGTGAAAACCAGTTATCTTGAAAGTGCTGTCATTCAAGGTTGGAATTAGGTCAACTTACAGGGCACAGATAATGAGTATACAACACAATCGCCTAATATCTGAAAACACAAAAGGTGGGTAGGGAGTTTAAATTTTAAAGGTAGGTAACATACTTACATCTAAAAAGCCTGTGTATACCCGCACAGGTAAGTGAAATTTAGAAGCATTGGTAATAAGTAAAATATTGTTATCTATGTGCATGGATGATGTTGAAGGCATAAAAAACAAGGTAAAAATGTATCCTGATTCGTTAGGGAGAATTAAGACTGGTTTGCTGAAGTTGTGAACCTAGGAAATAATGGGAGAAAAAAATACCAAGTGTCAGCACCATTTACTTGATAGACCAGTAAAATTAAAAGTATGAGGGTTCCTGAACATACTTTAAACATTGTTTTGGCTTCTTCTGGTAGCAACACATCGTGAATGAGGATTGCAAAACTGAAAGTGTTAGTAAGGTAAATTGGCCTTTCCACAGGATCAGCAGGACTGTCTCGGATGTGAAATAATGTTGCAGCGTGATCAAATCCCAAATAACTATTTAAAAACAAAAACAAAAACAAAAAAAAAATTTTAATTTTCATGTGTTAATTCAAAATCCAAGTTCTTTTGTTGTGAGTAATAATCCATGGTCAGTGTTAAGAGATGTATTAGAGAATTAGAACTATTTTAGTGATTTACCATATTTAGCTTGCAGAATTTTGAAACTTAACATAAAGAACCATTCTCCAATGAATTATAATATATGTAATCAAATAATTAGATCAAAGTATCAATAGAAAAGTATTTACTTTGAAAAGTCATGCTTATAACTGTATTGCAATCAATTTTATTAAAATGAATTCCTATCAAGTTGGACATTAACTATTACAGTTTACAGTTACAGTATATGTAATCAGGAAATAAATTACATATGTTAATGCTCATTTACAAAAAATTATCATTCCAGAAATGAGTTTATTAAATACAAGAAATTTTGCTTCAAGTGACAAAATACTAGTAATAAGCTCCAATCACTTAGATGTAACAAACAGAATGACAGGGAAAAAACAGTTCAAACAACTTAAATATTATTAAAAATCACAGATTCATTTTTGAATCATCAAGTCTTCATTTAAGCCAAAACATAGCATCCCACTCTCCTAAGAAAGTAAAATATAAACAAAACATAGGAGGTTTTCTCCTTTATAGCTGAGGTTTTTTTCCAACAATAATTCCATCAAGTTTTATGTGAACTTGGCTACTATTTTTTTTAATGACTTAAGGTCATTTAGCAGGAAAACAGAATTTCCTGATTAGCAAAAATTTCCAAGGCTTATTTTCAAAAACAAACTCACCCATCTAAAACTTCTGCTTGATATGGTATTTCAAGTTTGGAATAACTCTTTTCTTTTGCTTTAACAGTTATTTTCCCAGAAAACTGAGATGGCTTTCTTGCCTTTGATGCTAAAAAGAAATATAAAAAATAATCTCTGTCAGTTGCTTTTTATTACAAAAGAGTATGAGTGACTTTACATGGACTGACAAAATCTTAAAACAGAAAGGTGAGCTTTCAAGTTGGCAAACAGAAAACATTTATAACATTTTAAATCAAATATCACATTTTTCACACAAAAGAGGGAAAATGTTTTATTTTTCTAGTAATAAGATAAATAAGGAATTCAGGAGGAAAATAATGTTTCTAGGCTACTTCTTTATAGCCACAGGCTTTGGTTTTACCTACAGCAGAGCTATATAGCAGAGCTAGACCTTGGTACGATTAACATTTTAGGTTAGATTAATGCCTTGTTCTGGGGCTGCCCTGGGCATTGTAGAGCATTTAGCAGCAGCCTGGAATTCTACTTGTTAAATGTCAGTTAAATCCCTGCAGCCTAACAAAAATGTCTCCAGATGTTGGCAAATATCCCTTTGGGAGGCAAAGCTGCCCTCCATTGAGAATTGCTGGTCTACATACTGAGAAAGAAACAATGTTCCTTGTATGTCTAGAGTCTTGCTGCAAACACCAATAAAGTAGCATAGTACAAGAAAAGCCAAGAATTATGAGCTCTGACTTCTCATATTAGCCAATCCTAACTCACAGTGCAAAAGGAGACAAATTCCCTCCTAACATCATATTATATTGTCCTCATAGATGAAGTAAAATCTTTAGATTTTGTAGCAGTTTTGAATAATTCCAACTGGGATTACAGAAATGGATTCAAATGGATCCAATCTGGGTATTCATTAGATGTTTCTTTCAAAGCAAACAAAGAAGCTGTTTATACTCTTTAAAGTATTTTAGGAACACTTCGACTCATGAGAGAACTTATATGAGAGTTTGGCAAATGTTATCATCTAATTTCAGGACAAAAAAAAGGACAAAGAGATGGGATATTTCATATTTGACTATGTACAGATGATGACTTTAGATTTTTTAAATTCCCATCAAAGCTCTAGTTTCTTTTAGCTTGCTAGTTAGCCATTTCCAGGGTGTTTTTAATTTTTCACTATTTGTTCTGACATAAGGCTGATTATAAGGCCCATGATTTAGGCAGTTCACTGTATCCTATCATATCATATTTTAGCAAGTGAAGTTCTAAATTCTTAAGAAAATTTAGTTAAAAATTATTAAGAACAGTGGCTTTTGATGAGACGCTTGCTTGATAAGTAAACACTACAGAGACATAGTAATACATAAAGTGTATTCTGAAAAAATAAATAAAATACACTTCCTGACTGATTTTCATAGCAATCTCAGCAAAGTATTTTGTGCTGAGTTCTAGGTGATGGCAGGTGAGGTAGAAGCCAGAGGGGTTAAAAAAAACCCTTTTAAAAAATGTAGCATTTCCTTTTAAAGGCATTTTCCCTTTGCACTTAGTTTTACAAAAGTTCTTTAAGAAATACTTATTTTAGAATTATGATCTTAGAAAAACCAACACTAATGACACACTACATTTATCTCGAGAATGAAAATATTCTCAAGGTTGCCAAAGAGCCAGTGGGAGAAGGAGAGCCCTTCAACCCCACAGCACGTGGGAGAACTAACCAGCACAACTGGGAAGGATGGGTCCTAAGGTTCTTCAGCTAGGAATTAGCACTGGCCTCTCTCATCTCTGAATAATAAGAGAATGTACCTACTAATGCTGACACTAGTGTTACGAATGTGGTTTCTCAGTAGCATGAAGACAATTTATCACAGATGTGGATGGTAACTGTGGCATTGCTATCTTCTATAATCTTTCTTGACAAGTGTATTATGAAGTATGCTGCCTACTTAATTTTGATTCCTGGGGAGTTCTCACTGAACTCATGGGATGAATCCCGAGGCCAGCACACAGCCTGTGTTCTCGCTACAGATCCTCCCAGGAGCTCTCTGCTGGCAAGCAGCAGGCATAGACGCTCTCACAACACTGTGGTGAGTGTGCCAGGATTTTCCTACACTCATTGATCAAATATTTTGATCCAATGAGGAGCTGTGACAGATCATAAAGACAATGTTTAAGCTTTACGGCTACTCACTTGCATGGGCCCCTGTGAGAAAAAAACCTGTTCTGGTTTTCAGTTCACATTTAATTAAATTACATATACAATTAAGCATCCATTAAGTCACTATTTAAAAAATTCCGTGACAGCAAATTCAATAAATGTTCTATTAAAGTGGGAAGAACTGAATAAAAACCTGCTATAAAACTAGTGAAGTCTGGGTTGACTTAACATTTCAAATGATAAAATATATATTATATACGTTTGAAATAATAGCTAATTTGACAATCTTACTATAAAGGTTATGTTAGCTTATGTAGGACCATCTGCCTTGCTTATAAAAGCCAACAGATGAAAATGTTACAAAGAATACTTTAGTTTTGTTCTCACATTCAAACATGTTTCTGAAATTCAAATACCTTATGACTTCATAATTAGGGTAAATTACAATAGATAGATGTGTAGAAGGGTTAGCCCAGATTACATGACTTTAATCCTAATGTATTTGCTAATACTGATTTAGTGTTTAGCTTTATAAAGTTATGGTATTTTCTTTCATAAATCAATCAAATAAAAGTTTCTGATGTTTATAGGAAAAATCAGCCTAAGTAGTAATATAAACTCTGACTGTAAAATAGTCTGGATTTCTATACTAAAATGTCAACACAGATGATCTTTAGTTTATCAAAATAACACACCACTCTAATAGAGAGAAAAAGGTGAATACTTGCCATCAAAACTAATGCTTGCAACCTTGGTGTATTTACTTTCTGAAGCTTTTAATGTAATTGGTTTAAAGTGTACCGTTATAGCATCATTTTGTGGTGTAGGTCGAACACTCTGCAAAGAGAAAAAAAATACATATATGGCATCATTTTAATCTAATGGTTCAGTTGCCTTATACTGGAAAGTATACTAGGAAAAATAAAGTAGAATAAAAATCTAAAAGTTTAATTTATATGGTCCCTCTAAATGGAGGAGGGACCCAAATTGGTCCCTCCAATTTTTACCAATTGGTCCCAAATTGGTAAAAATCTTAAATTAATTTCATTAGAATATCTTTATGAAATAAAAAGACCACAAGGGCAAAGTAAGTAAAATGTATTAGTAAGTATAATCTGAAGACCAAGTACATTGGGTCTGAGTACACAAAACATTAAAAAAGGCATTTTCCAAATGAATGCCTAATTCACGTATCAGAGAAGGTAACATAAGGAAGACTGGTGGGTCTTCCTTACAGAAATTCACAATACTAAACTTAACATCCAGACTACATGCAGGTGAAGAATGAACACGAATTTGGGAGCTGGTGCCCTAGTGCCACGGTAATTTAGCAGACTTCATTTCTAATGGCACTTTCTCTTCCTCTCTAGGCCACCATTGTGTGAATACGATTCACAGCTGTCCAGGGGCTAAGGCTGCACTACTGGCTACGGGTCTGAGTGAGCAGACTACAGGGTTGCTCTACTGGGAAGACCTTGGAACGCTTCAGACTTAAAAAGTTAGATCTTTCTATTCAAACCACAAAACGGAAACACCAAAATCAGGAAAGGCTTGACTTTGAGAGCAGGCTCAAAAATACATTTTATGGTTATATATGGTTATAGGTTGTTGCTTTTTTTTTTTTTTTTTTTAAAAGACAGAGTCTCACTCTGTCACCCAGCTAGGGCTCACAGCAAATCAAACTCCTGGGTTCAAGGGATCCTCCTGTCCCAGACTCCTGAGTTGCTGGGACTACAGGCACCCACCACCACGCTTGGCTAAGTTACAGTTACTTTTAATTTTCTCATTGACACAAAGCATTTTCAAATGAAAGAGACTATTAAAGATCCTAACCTCCTTCTCTGTTTTTCTCATGAAGAGAAAGAACCATGTAATATCGAGTGATACTTCAATAGTGAGGCATCAAGAGGCAGACCTGGAAACTGTTTCTCCTGACTTGGTCCAGGGCCCTTCAACTGACACCCTGTTGCACAAACATGTATTCACAAAATCATGGTATTTTACACACACTGAAAGTCTTCCTTTATTATACATTCTGAAATCTTGACCTTGTCTGAATATCCTCCCAGGGTATTTGCTGAATTTTCAAGGGCTTTATAAACTTGTTGTCAAAGCCTGCCATTTCTAACAGAAAAGAACGTGCATCTTTTCTGTGAAATTTATCAGGCACCCTGATTAACAAGAGCACAGTCAGATCAGCAAGGCACCAAGTTCTTCCCTCTGGCTCCCAGACCACTCTTTTCAGATCATTTATAAAGGTGAAATCTGCCTAAACTGAACATCAAACATCAAAGGACAGTCCCTTGAGTGCACAATAAATACCTGAGAAGAGCCTGCAGAAAGAGAACTGTCTATGTGTTTTGTGTGTGGGGGCCACAGGGAATAAAACTGATTATATAATAGTCATCACAGATACGGGTACAGCTTCCCTCTTTCCTAGGTGGGTTAGTCCTCCACATTAGCAAGTCTTTAGAGGGCCTGGAAGATGGCTCTACGGATGGTTCTGTGGTTTTATGCCCTGAAAATCCCAACAGCCTTAGCTTTTGGTCTCAAGCTCCCTCAGGATTTTAACCCTTTTAATCTTGCTCCCTTCTACTTTGAGAATTCCTTCTTATTTGCTTTTGAATCTCAAAGTTGGGCTGAGAGTTGAATGATACGTTCATATCAATACCTTTACTTATCAATAAGCTTTGCTGTTATTAACAACTTATTTAAAACACAAACTCTTTCATTTCTTGAAGGGCTCCTGTGTATTAGAGTAAAACAAAGTAGTTTGAACTCTAAGATAAACTACAAACTGGAGAAAGTTTCATTTTCCTATACGATCATACTAATACTTTTTTCAAAGAAAGGGAAAGCAATACTGAAGTTTAAATGACAATCTAGCAATAATCACTTTAGGTAAGAAAAGCATATTAACTATTTACTTAGTTAGGTGTGAGCCTGAGTCAGCTGCCCATCTATCTACTTTGGGGCTCATTTTCTTCACCTGTTAAAAAAATCTTAGGGGATTATTTCCTGAGATTCCATCTACATACAAAATTTTATGATCCAATTAATTTTGCTAGATTTTTCAAATTAGTCACCTTTATCTTGAGATCAAGATTTGATAGAGAGATGGTCTTAA
This sequence comes from Perodicticus potto, assembly GCA_963574655.1. Taxonomy (NCBI): domain Eukaryota; kingdom Metazoa; phylum Chordata; class Mammalia; order Primates; family Lorisidae; genus Perodicticus; species Perodicticus potto. The sequence goes on along the minus strand of CAUYRH010129943.1, from coordinate 14,656 downwards.
CAAGATTTGAAGTCTGCAGAGGTTTTTCAGAGATGTTTCCTAATTCCTTTACTTATTCTACTGAATATGCTACAGCAACAATGGAACCTTGACCATTTTCTAACATGTTTAAAGAGCAGAAGCGGCAATTCATCAGTAACAATCTTAATACCTTTTGAGAGTTATCAACCTATGTAATACAATGCCAGAAACAGTTAAGCAACGGTATTTGTTAAGATATAGTTACTGTAAGACTAGTAAGAGCTTAGAATATTTGATATGAAAAAGTGTTTTTTCTCATATGAAATGCATCACTTTAAGATTGTCCTTACCAGCGGAAACCTTAAAATATGCTGCCCTAATACTTTGTTCTAGTAGTAAAAAACAATTATTCATCTAATGTTTTATACAGATGGTCTGAACTGTTCAGTCATTACCATTAAAAATAAATAAGCCAACAAACCTAAATCAGTTAAAAACCATTTTCCAAGCAAACAAAAACAAAGCAAAACAAAAAAAATCAAAACAAAATACTTACATAGTTGCCTCATTCTGATGGTGGTAAATGAAAACTAACACACAATAATTACCTTATAATAAGCATATTTATATTAACAACCTATTTTAGTATTAGTCACTACTATCGCTTACTCAAAGACAGTCAAGTGGAAAAAACATGGCAAGATTCCCAGGAAAGAAGTTTGCATACGTTCTAAATATAGTTCCAGCCTTTTCTCATGACATTTAAGCCTAACTAACGCAAGACTCAAGAGTCCAGGACATTCTGCAACTACTTACAAAAGCAGCTGAGCAAAGAAAATAACCTTTCAGTATATAACAATCACATTTTTTAATAATTTGTGTATATATTCATTAAAAATATATAATAACTAATAACTGGTAAAAATTAGTAAGTAAATCTGTCCTTCCTATTTATCAGTTACCAAGAAAACCTCAAGTAAACATTTCCCATCCCATCACTTACATAGCATTCATATTTTATAAATGTTGAGGAAAACCGTTTTTCTCAGGGATATCTTTTTTTTTTTTGCAGTTTTTGGCTGGGGCTGGGTTTGAACCCGCCACCTCCGGTATATGAGGTCAGCGCCCTACTCCTTTGAGCCACAGGTGTCGCCCAAAACCATTTTTCTCAAAGCTGCATTATAGACAATATCAGGAGGGCTTGAACCTGGGTATCCTGTCATTAACAGGTGAGGAGTCGCTTGCTTTAGTAATGCTAAATTTAGAAAGGCTATTTAGAAAGAGACTGAATTCCCTGAGGGAGAAAAACATTTCTAGCTTCCAGCACTACTTAGCACATCCTAAAAATTCTACTTATTTGTGAAATGGAAGGAAGCAGGCACCCTTCTAAAAACTTATCAGCCTTTAAGCGTGTACATACTTAGGTAGGTACCTATATGTGCACCTACTTGCACATATTTTCATGTAACTTCTGAATTTTTTATAGTTAGATAATTCACTTAAAAAAAAGCTCTGACTCAGTTTCCCTATTTGGGAAACTAGGACCTGTGCACCTTACAGAGTTGTTTAAATAAAGTAATTCATGCAATGACACTAGCATAGTGCCTGCCATGGTAACAGCAAAAAGATTTACTTAAAATGTATCCTAGAACTCCTTAATAAATGAGAAAAGGAAGAATATGGGCCTATTTAATTCCAATTGTAAATGAACTGAATACTATCTTTTTTTCCATTCATAAATTCTTAGGGTTAATTAATTTCATTTTCCCATAAAATGTTTATTGAAAAAGACAATGGTTTCAGTCTATTTATTATACATAAAAAGTTAGGCCAGTTTTCTTGGGCTAATAAGTAAAGGCACTTCCCCATCAAATCCCTCACCTATTATACATTAAGAGAAACGAATAGCGGAAAGAAATGCTAGATCAGGTACCGGGACCCTGCCTGGACCCCAATCCTACTACTTAGGAAGGTCACTGTGCATTAAAATGTGATTACGTGGGATGATCACCTCTCTTCCTCATATGGGGTTTGTATATCTCCTCGCTTTGGTCTGTATTTCACCAGTTGGTGGTTAAATCTGGATTTGGCCACAGATGGTCAAAGATCCACTCAACCTCAAGCCTACACAATCTCATTTTATCAGAGTTTCCTGAACTTAGGTTTCCAGCATAAACACAAATTATAATAAAAATGTTCTGCTTTCCTTTTCCACTATTCCCTAGGTATGGGTCTTGGGGACCTCATCAGGGAGAGAAGTTGTGCACTAAAGGAAAACTTGGATCTCTGTCTTTTTTTTTTCCCCTATAACTATCTAATGGCACCCCAATTCCACTATACAGCATAAAAGTCATTTGCTTTATGTGATATGTGTGAGGAGAAGAGAGGACCCTCATTTATAATGTGCTATCCAGGGTAACGGCAATAGCTGCCAATTAGAAAGGGTGCCTGTGTCAGAGTTAACAGCATTCTCCGATTACCTACCATATTTTTTCACTTCCTTTTTTCTCTTTCCAACTCATCTGAATCTTTTTTCCTCTCTTTTTAACTACCTATACTTTTAAGTCTAACAACCAAACATGATAAATCCTTATAACTTGTTTTTCTTTTCATACGGCACACAGATCCTACAAATCAGATTCTGATAAATCTTATCAGAATCCACAGGCCTCTTTATATGATCCTGTCTAAATAAGAGCCTCATAAACTTTGGTTTGAACTTATCTTGGAGAAGATCATCTACTTTCTCTCTCATCCTTAAAAGCTAGGTGGTTAGAGGTAGAACAGGTTTCTCATATGACCCTTAGAACCATAGTATCACCAGGTTACCACAAAACTTAATTCTTTTATAGCAAGAGTTTAAATATTTTTAACTTTGTCATAAACTTAAAAACAAAGAAGATATAAATTAGGAAAAAAATAAGCAAAAACTTACTGTTATTGGTACATCCTTTGTTCCTGAATTTAGTAAATGAAGATTTAAAACTTTTGGTAGATCTGTTAAAATTGAAGAGAAATAGTTCCTAAGAAGGTATGCTTTATATCTTATAGAAAGTTAGACTCTTTACCTTATTAGATATCAAATTGAAGCTATTCTAGAGTAAAAACTAGAATGACACATTAATAAAAATAAACATTATGTGGGAACAACTTTACTTATAAGGACATCATGTATTTTAAGAACAGTTCCTTCTTAAACATCTAGACCAAAAAACCAAAAAAAAAAAAAAAAAAAATCTCAAAACATAATTTTTTAGTGAACTCAGATATTAGTAATCTTTTGTTTTCCAGTAAAGCATAATGAAGCAAATTAATAATGTACAGTGTGAAATTATATTAAAAGCAAATCTAATTTCAAGAAATAATCTTAAACAACAAAATTTTAATTACATTTGGCCCACATAAATTCCAACTTGACAAGTACTCTTTACTTTTTCCTTATTAAAAATCTCCTCTTGGTTCTTTTCAATTTTAGAATCTGAATTCTTTCTCTGATTGTCTGGGATGAATTTTACATTACATAAGACAATTTAATAATTTGTACCTACGCAAAATCCAGAGGTAAATCTTTCGATTTCCTTTATCATACTATAAAAAAGATTTAGCATAACTGAATGGATGAAGAACTGAATTAAGAAACTAAAAAACTACTTTCTGCCTTGATCTTCTATATAGATGACTTAAGTTATCCCATGATCTCATCTTCCCACCTGGTAAGCAATGCAACCCCCCTTGGAGGAATGAGGTATAAACTTGTAAAGGCTTTGAGTCACCAAATGGAGATTTCCACAAGATCATGCAATTTACTGAGAAATTACTTTCAAAATCGAATTACAAATTATAGGGGAGCACTGAATATGGGGATTAAAAAAAAAAAGACCTATAAAGATCCTTTCTCAGTCTTGTTTTACCTTGTGTCCGTAGTGTACCAAAATCTAACATTTCAGTTGAGGAATAAATTCCAGGAGCTTGGAAAAAAGAAATGTAAATAATTATTTTTTACTTTGCCAGAGTAAGATGTGCAGAAAACAAAACAAATTTGCAGCTTCTTCAGTTTTCCACTAACCTGTTGTAACTTCAACCTCAACAGGCAGAATGATAAACTCTGTGCTGTCTGAAGCATTAGTCTTTATTCTTATGAAGGCTGTGTGATTATCTGCTTCTCTAGATGAAAAACTGGCTCTCATCACTCCCTTGGTTTCATAAGGAGGAATTTCCTGACAAGTTAACAGACCATAATGTAGCACAGTTTTTGCAATGTTGCAATATCACTAATATCTGCTAATTTTATTGAATTAGCTGAATAGCTGACATCAACTGAAAAATTCATTATTATTTAATATACCAAGAAAAAAAAAACATTGCCAATTAAACAAATATATAACATATGCCCCAATTTGGAGAATATTAAAATGTGGAAAAGTTTGCTTTCAAATTGATCAAATATGGTATGTAAGGTGAACAAATAAAAGAAGTCAGATGACATGCAAAATCACCATTAAAAGGTAAAACTGATCTACAGTATCAGTTACTAATTTATTGATTGATTTGTGAGACAGAGTCTTACTCAGTTAACCCTGGCTAGAGTACAGTGGTGTCAGTGGTGTCATCACAGCTCACTGGGCTCAAGAGATCCTCCTGCCTCAGCCTCTTGAGGAGATGGGATCACAGGCATGCACCATCACATCAAGCTAATTTTTCTATTTTTGTAAAGAGGGGGTCTGCTTTTGTTCAGGCTGGTCTTGAACTCCTGACCTCAAATGATCCTCCCCTCTCAGACTCCTAGAGTGCTAAGATTACAAGTGTGAGCTACTGTGCCTAACCCAGTATCAGTTATTTTTTAATGTATTAGCAGTGCTTGGGTACACATGTATATTTCAGTCCTGAAATTCTCAACCCAAGAGAAATGTCATCATCAGCGGGAGATACTTTTCTAGAAGTTCACAGGACTCTCTGTAAATAACCAATAAGGCTTTGACTCTTTCATTTAAAACCTAACAAAACAAAACAAAGCTTCTCAAGCAAACCCACAGTTCAGCAGTTGTATTCAGTAAGGCTCTTGGCATATAAGTCAGCATAAATTTTTAGTCTTGTATTGAGAGATTCATATGTACACACTAAAAGGAAGATTCATTGGGAAAAAATTTTTTTTGAGGTGTAATTTTTTTCCCTAGTGTTAGAACAATCTGGCTTCCTGGGAGCTGATGGAATTTCTCTGCACACATCATATTTTAGGAAATCCTGTGTTCTAGAACTTAACTGGTCTTAACTTACCTATGTTTTCTTAACTTTGTAGTCTCAAAGTAGAAAATGAGTGATGGAACCCTCCTGGAACCCTAGAGGTGGACCATCCACTTCCCAACTCTAGGGAACGACTTGTCACTGAGGTTTTCACATGTACACTGAAAGGGGTCAAAGCTCACTGACTTTTTTCTCACTCTAAGTATGTAGGAATAAGAATTACTGCATCTTTTTTGTAGCCACTAAGAGTTTAAAATATTATGGTACTTTCTACTAATGTGCAATATAGTTTTGAATATTTAGGAATCTGAATTCTCTTGAGTTTAGTAGATGTCAGTTATATTTCACAGGAAATTCTTAGTTCTTCTATTTAGAAATTTAATACATACAAACTTAATTGTCTTATACACTATTTCTCTTAAAAGTTTTTCACTGGCTCGGCGCCTGTGGCTCAGCGGGCTAAGGCGCCAGCCACGTACACCTGAGCTGGCGGGTTTGAATCCAGCCCAGGCCCGCCAAACAACAATGACGGCTGCAACCAAAAAAAAAATGGCCGGGCATTGTGGTGGGCGCCTGTAGTCCCAGCTACTTGGGAGGCAGAGGCAAGAGACTCGCTTGAGCCCTGGAACTGGAGATTGCTGAGAGCTGTGATGCCACGGCACTCTATCCAGGGTGACAGCTTGAGGTTCTGTCTCAAAAAAAAAAGTTTTTCACACAGTAACATAATTTCAAGGTAATACATTTTTGTGAAAGCATATAAATGGACCTTTCATTACACACTATTATTTCCTTCTGATAGTGCGCTTATAACTTTTGGGAATTAAACAAATCCCTGACTGACGATTTGTTGCTCAATGTTCAAATAATTACCCTAAGAATCTCTTCTCTTGTTCAACTGGTCAGAAGGCAGAGTCAACACGCTCTGTGTAACAGAACAATTAATTAAAAAACTTTGACCTTCAGAACTTCTTCATACTGGTGAAGTCAGTGTGTCTCCAATTACAGAAGGGTAGCGATTTGAGTGACCTTGGTACAGTAAGAACTACATTTACCACAACTACCATTCCCCAAGCATGGTAGACAAAACCAAACATTTAAAAAACTCTTATGGCAGGAAGTTTTACAAATAGGGCAGTTCTAGCATGTTCCTAATTTGATTAATATTTTGCTAGTATTTTCCAAGAGACAGTGGTTTACTAAGTATTGACATAAACTATTAAGTATTCAACAATTTTGAAAATGAACGTTGATCACCTAAGAATTTCAAATTTTCTAAGTGTGTTTCAACACACGCTTGACCAGGTTCTCTTTGCAAATGCCATCTCTTCTATCAGCAGTGAATATGAACATTCAACTCTGTACCTTCAAAAACAATGAATCCTTCTCATTTTTTTTTATCTCAGTATAAAGCAAATCATAAATGATCAGATTTGGGGGCAATTTTATCAATTTAATTCTGAGAAAGAATAGTTGCTTCCTTTCTACTTAGTGGGTTCAAGTTCCCACCAATTTTGTTCAATGTTCTTTCCAAGAATTAATACTTGTTATTTTCTTTTACTTTCTCATCCAATTTCAAATATAGTTGATACAAATTTAAGATTAAGACACTAATTAAAGAAAAGTCACTTATATTTCTTCAGATGATAAGGAGTTAAGTATTTTCTGGTGTATTTAAGACAATAATTAGTTTCATGTGAGCACACACAGAGAAAACTATACACTCACCCACAGTTTTCTGGTACCTCCTTGTTGACCTGTGGGGAGTTCTAGGTGAAGGTCTCCTCCACTAGAATACATTTCTACAACCTGGGACAAAATAGCAAGTGATAGTTAAGTTTAAAATGATATTCTCCATTCAGGTGATCTGCTGTTACAGAAAAATAAGTTTGACATCCTAATAGTTTATCAGAAAAAACTGAAAACTTTTATAAATATGTAATGAATATAAGATATACAGAACCTCCATAGTTGACCACCTCCCTATTATAGTGACCACCTCATTATGTTGATCTAATTTTCATAGATTGGACATGCACCACATGTATGTCCCAGTACAGTAGTCCTAGTTCCTTATGTTTACCACCTCTGCTATGCTGACCAGTTTGTTAGAGCCCCTTGGGTGGTCAACGTACAGAGGTTCTACTATATACCACGTTACACCGCTAAATTTAGTGCTGCATATGTGCAAACAATAGTGATATTGTTAATATTTTTAATTAAAACAAGGTAACTTTGAAGATTTAACTTAGAAATATAGTGTTTGAAAGACCACATTTTAGAAAATGACAAGATACTTATTTTTCTTTTTTCCAAAGGACATAATTTATGAAAATCATCAGGTTTCTGAAATGCAAATTATATATTTCTTACAGTTATACAAGTGCTTCTATATTACACATTTAGAATAGCAGCAGATCAAACAATTATCATAATTGTGAAATAGTGAAGAACATAAATGTTATTCTGAGACATACACAATAATTCTAATGTAGGGTAAAAACTTTTTTTTTCGGTAGTAAAATTGTAGGTACTAACACCTCCATGGCTTATGGCTATACTTGTGTTTTTTTTTTTTAAAGTTGTATTGGGTTATCATTTATGTACAATAAACAATATATATTTAAAGAAAACAACTTGAAGAATCCTGACATATGTATGCAGACATGAAACTATTGTTCCAATTAAGATACTAAATATAAATTATGCTCTTATAATCCATTTATCCCTCTCTGACCACTCCTATTCCTAGGCAACCACTGATCTGCTCTCTATCTCTATAGATTAGTTTATATTTTCTCCAGTTTTATATTAATGGAATATAAATGGAATAATACAACATGTACTCCTGTGTCTGGCTTCTTTTATTCAGTGTAATTATTTTGAAATATATCATGTTATATGTATTCATAGTTCATTTCTATTTTATGACTATACCAAAGTTTTTTTAATCAATGTTCATATACTGATAAACATTTGGGTTGTTTCCAGTGGTTGACCATTAGACAAAAAGCTGCTGTGGACACTGAGTACAGGTCCTGGTGTGAACATCTATTTTCCTTTCTGTTTCCTACGAATGAAACAGGCGATGGCAGGAGAACTTCCTTTAAAGGCAGGTAAGCTAACCCTAGCTCTCAGAAAGAAAGAATATATTAAACTCAATTAAACCTGGGGTGAAGTATGAGAATGAGTAGAGAACTTTCACTTGTTTTATCACAAAAAATTCTTCAGAAGTGAATAAAACTGGCCAAATCAAGAGAAATGGCAATTCTTTAGTACAAGTTTTTTTTTTTTTTTTTTTTTTGCTGGGGGGTGGAGTGGGTGAGTGTTGCTAAAAAAGTAATTCATTTAGCAAACACTGATGATTTTGAGTATTATTACTTGCCTCCTGATTTAAGACACTGTTCTTCTGAAGTATTTATTGTATTGAAAATAATAGCACTGTAACTGATGTGGTGACTGTATAACTTTTTCTTAGAAACTAGAAACCACTACATATTATTTCACATATATGCATGCAAAAGCACAGTGAAAGGTCTACAGTGACACACACCAACGGTGTGTAAGGAAGGACCTGGGATTAGAGGTACACACCATATGACAGCTACCAGCTACATGTGGTTATTTACAATTAAATTAGCTGAAGTAAAATAGCATTAAATGTTCAGTTATTCAGCCCCCCATTCATATGCTTAATAGTCACATGTGGCTAGTTGGCTACTGTACTGGACAGAGCAATTACTGGACTTTTCTACCATCACAAAAAGTTCTGTTGGACAGCACTGTACTGCAAAGTAGGGAGTTCAAGGGCACTTTTACTTCACTTATGTTTGAATTTTTAACTTTTTTTCAGAGAGTGGTATATAATGAACAAATTAGATGCATTTTCTTACTTTGTAATATTTTCTTAAACCTGGGGATAACTAATGACACAACATATTATAGGATTATCAGATTAAGAGCGCCTTCCCAGATAAATAATCTATATTGGTTCTAGGAAGGCAACTTTGGTTTTCATTTGCTTTCCCATTTTGCTGATGAAAAGTGCATTGTGGGAAATCTTGAATTAAAAGGTTGTAACTAACTGGAAAAAGACTAAATGAATTGAATTCAAAGAGATCACTGCTCTGGACAGTAGCTTGATAACTTCCAAAGGCTGAGAAGGAAAGGCACAGACTGTAGGTTACTTAAGCAGCAAGTGAAGACAGCCTAGCATCTGCCAAGTCCTATAAGCTGATAACAGTCAAGGAAAGGAAGCATTAAGAATTTCTGAGGTTTCTGTACACATGTGTGATAACAATTAGCTCAGAAGAGGAGAAATATAGCATTACCTAAAGTAGCAAAAGGACAAAATGGCCAGACAGAACTTATAGATTAAAAATAAAAACGAAAAAGCCACTTTGTGTAGCGGAAAACTCTTCCTTAATTAAATGTAGCACTGTCTAAACTGTAACACCAAAAAAGCCACAGTCATGTAAAACTGGTTCCAGAATTTCAAAATCTAGACTTCCAAAATTTAGAGTACAATAAGCTGTACTGAAAATAATACTCCTATTTACCACATCTATAAAACTTAATTATTTTAAATAGCAACAGGAAACTGTAACAAACAGATTTCACACTAAGCATTAATTCTCACTCAAATTAAACTTATCCAAAATCACCATCATAAACTCACCTGCAAAGGTTCACTGTGAGGATTGTGTATGTTTATTATAGGTGAGAAACTGCTATTCACAGGGACTCTTGCTCCAAGGAATGGTCTCAATCGATATGGATTTGGAACTCCAACACCAAATACCTATTCCAAAGGAGGAAAAAAACAATGCAATTTGAATTGCTTTTATAGCTAACATTTTTATAGTTAAAACTGATTGCTGTAGGGTAATTGGTCACTCTAATTTAAATAGAAAAATAATAACAGTTCCTTTTTTAATCTATATATTTTTAATTAAAATCATAACTAATTCATTTGTGGGGTACAATACGATGATTTGATATACAAGGTGGAAAGCTTAAATCAAACTGATTAACATAGCCATCACCTCATTTACTTATTTTTTTGTGGTAAGACATTTAAAATTTACTCTTAGTTATTTTGAAATATACCCTTGCATTGTGCACATCACACATTAGGTGAGATCCCACCAAATGCCCCCCTCCCTCCCCTCTCCTTCCTGTCCTTTCTTCCTTGCTAGACTGTATTTGTGTTTTATCATTTGTGTAACAGTTCCTTTTTTACAAAAATCCCATAAATGTAGTTTCTATACTTGATTTGGCTACATATTTGATTTACTGCATTTACTGGATTTGGAATGAATTCTATAATACACGTGAACTGAAATGACAGCAGTCCTTCATGAAGTCATGGAACAGACAAAAGAAGAAAACAGGGATTCAAAGGATTTCCCTACTCTAACCATCAGAACATGAATCTCTGGTCCAGACAATGCCTCAACTATCAAGCCCAGTCTCAGGTCTCCAGCCATGGTAAGGCCCGAGGTTGACTAAAAAGGGTGCGCCAGTCATTCAAATGATAGATATTAAATGTTTGTTTATTTATTTATTTAGAGACAGAGTCTCACTCTTTCTCCCTGCGTAGAGTGCCGTGGCATTATAGCTCACGGTAACCTCAAATTCTTGGGCTCAAGAGATCCTCTTGCTTCAGCCTCCTGAATAGCTTGGAAGACAGGTGCCTGTCTGCCACAATGCTCAGTTTTTTTTTTTTTTTTAAGAGATGGGGTCTTGCTCTTGCTCAGGCTGGGTTTCAAACTCTTGAGCTCAAGCAATCCACCTGCCTTGAGTGCTAGGATTACAGGTGTGAGCCACTAAGCCTGTCCCAGATTAAGTATGAGGCGCTAGGCATACACACAGTAGTGAACAATTCAATAGTGAATAAATACATATTATGCCTACTCTCATGAAACTTACATTATAGTACTGATGAGAGGCTAGATACTAATACAAAGATTTTAAAAATCCCTCTGGTTACATGGTAAATAATGAACCAGATAGGGGTTGGGGGAGAGTTAGGCAGCTACTGGACACACATAATCCAGTGAGAGGTGACAGTGGCTTGGAAGAAAGCAGTGATAGTGAAGAGGAGAGAAGTGGACAGAGTAGAGATACATGTAGAAGGAAGACTTGGTGATAAGACTAGATGTGGAGAAGTGAAAGAAGACGACAGTTGGCTGCTAAGGTTCATCCTGAGAGCAATCTGATTGTAACCCCCAGATAGTCCAGACTGGCTGTGACCATCTATATCAGTTGGGGGATGCCTTTATAGGGCAATGACCTTGGTTCTTATGACAGTCTTTTCATTTACTTGGTAAGTGTATGTTAAATGAGTATTATTTATGTAATACTTAAAAATTACTGAACTAAGCATCAAAAGTTTAATGAATGCCTACTACCTTAAAAAATTCATTCATTTTAAGTAAGCAGAAGACATGGTTCCTTACTAAAATGGAGTATTTACTCTGACACATTTTCAAAATATATGAAGTGTTTCGGGCATTGGAGAGGATAAACAAAAGGTTAAAAAATGTAAAGTAAGGTATTAACTAAGTAAGGATTTAAACAACTGAATTCCAGCACAACACAGTGGAAAAGATTATGGTGTAGGTAGTGCTCAACAACTTACTAGTAGCATAATTTGGGCAAATTATTTAACCTTTCCAAACTTAAATTGCTGTATATAAAACACAAGCAGAAGCACATATATATACATGTAGTATAATGCTAGACAAATATAAGCAATTTTTAATAATCTTGATAACTTTGATATATAAAAATCTTGATTCACAAAATGATGGCTGATACACAAAGAAGCTTTACTATATTATTCCTATAAACACTAACTTTCTTTAATAACCTAAAAAATATTTCACATAGAAAATGTTTATCAAAAAAGTAAACAATATAAATACTATTGCTAATTCTTTAGTAATGATTCTTCACTAAAGAAAAATAGGCATGTATGTTTTAACATACAAAATATTATCAACTATGCCTCATAAGTGTATGAAAAGTAAAAATATAAAAAACAATTTTTAAAGTGTGAAAATATTTTTTACTATTCTTTTGTCAGCCAATCTTATTATCAACACTTTAGCTGTTAATAAACATTTTTTCAGTATGATTTGAATAAGAATATTTGCAGTAAGTATAAAAATGCTCTCCACTCTGGTGGCGGGTTCAAACTTGACCCCAGCCAAAAACTGCAAAAAAAAAAAAAAAATGCTCTCCACTCTTATGTTTTCTATTATCCTGAGTTTCTGAAGTTTTTAAAGGGTGCGACAACATGATATGGTAGAGATGGTAACTATATTTTATAAGGTAAACACAAGTTTTAATTCTCAGTCTTACCTGGTAAGTAAATACCCCATGATTAGATGTGTTAATAAATAAAGTATTTTCTACATTTCCTACTACTCTTGCAAGAAAAACTACATCAAATGATGTATTTCCTCCTGGAAGAATTTTCTGCAAAGAAAAGCAATAAGTAAAAGTTATACTGGTAATACTTCCCCAAACAATCAGATCATGCTGACCAAAATTAGATAGCTAAAATTCCTTAAATAAATATCTCAGAATCATTTCTGTAAACTAGCTTTTCTCATTCAAAAGTTTAAGTTTTATATTAGCCAAGCTATTGTAAAATGGAAAATAATAAAAAAAAAGTCTTCTTACTGAATTGTCTACAGTCACATATCTTTGTCAATTACTAGCCTAAAGCCCGGAATTACAGATGATTGGCTTCCTTGGATTTGGTTCATTTGACAACCTCTTAGGCTGGAAAGAAGTGCCTAATTGTAGGCTGTTCCACTATCAGATAATTGAGAAGGTGCTGAGCTGAGGCTGAACTTTTCATATGCTGCTGTACTACTAAGCAACAAGTGGTATTATTCTAAAGAATGAGCCCAGGTCTCAACCCCGATTCACGAAAGGCACAAAATATCCCTGGAACTTAAATTAGGAAAAGAAGGCAGGGTAAAAATATGTGTAGGAACTCACTCCTATTATCTTGTGCAGACTGAGAATTTCACCGTAGTTGGTGAAATCAAATTTTATGACAACAAAATAATAGGGCTAATCCACAAAGTGTGAAAGATGAGGACTGCAATTCTGCCTTAAATAAAGCCTTAAAATGTATTTTAATATGTAAAGCTAACAACTTCTCTCACTCTGTCTCTACGGCTAGAACTCCAAAAGACTACCTAAATTACAGCTCAAAATACACAGTCATTACAAAAGTTTTGAGATACAAAAAAAACAAGGAAATGTAAAATCCATATGAAGGAAAACAAATGAAGCCGTCTCAGCAACACCAATAAGATAAGCGAGTTGAAACTTGCACAGGTGAATAAGAAAGGATGATGTCAATTATGTTTCTTGGCAGCGAAATAATGGATCATAACACAGTCTGTTTCAAAACTTTCGTAGTGACCCATGTACATGACATTGAGATTCTGGCTTTACCTTAGGATGAAGAAAGCTGGAAAGGGTATTGCAATATCACCAAGGAAAAGTATAATTTATAAAATCATAACTTTTCTCGCCCCATTACAGAGTCTGATTACCAACTAACCCAAAATCAAGGGAAAGGCAAGCATTTCCAAGAAGAGATAACAATGTGAGTACCAGAGAACGGGAAGAAGAGGCTACCACACAACAAAGTAAGCAAGAAGTTCAACTAAAATTTTTGCGCATTGCTAAAAGGTTAAGTGTAGGCTGACATGAGAGTAAAGAGCCTCTAGAAAATGTGAAGACTAGGTGGAATTCACAACTAAGCCAGAAACAGAAAGACATTAGGTAAATCCTCATATAGCTTGAAATTAAACAACAGCTTTTAAATAACCCACTGGTCTAACAAGTAGTCACAAAATGTATTATAAAATACTTTGAATCAATTGAAAATGGAACACAACACATCAAAATTTGTAGCCTGCAATTAAATCAATCTTAGGAAGAAAATTTATATTACATGCTTATTTGGAGAAGAAATGTCTCAAATCAATAATCTATGGTTCCACTTTGAAACACTAGAAAAGGAGTAAATAAAACACTAAGTAAGCAAAAGGAGCAATAATACAAAGAACAAAAAAATTAATGAAATCGAAAACAAAAATGCAAAATATCAGTAAAACCAAAGGTGATGCTTCAAAAAGGGTTCGTAAAACTGATAAAACCCTACACAGAATGACCATGAATAAAAAGGGAAAAGACAAAAATATAAGGAACTAAAATACAGACATTATATACCCTTTATAGCCAGGCATGGGCCTCATGCACATTATGTGAGGAATATTTTTTTTGTTTGTTTTTTAATAATTTTATTAAATCATAATTGTGTACGTTGGTGCAATCATGGGGCACAATGTGCTTACTTCATATACAATCAGAAATATTTTGATCATACTGTTAGAGATAGCCTTCATGGCATTTTCTTAATCAC